>CM043016.1:119720862-119853874 GCA_023690525.1 Holotrichia oblita | reverse complement strand
ACATATCTTCATCCGAATGTAGATCGTTCCTGAGAAAGTAAGATTACAATTATTATGTTATGTAATATTTTTCTTATTGTAAGGATATTATAATATGTTGTTGATTTATTTGTTATTTTCTACCTCAGGTATATCAAAATTTTAATAATTGTTTTATTGTATATAATATCTATTGCCAATGCGTGGGAAAACAAACGCATTATAACTTATTTATTATATTTGTAATTTGCTGCATATATAATGTTGTTTGTCCTGGTCATTTTTTCGGGGTTTATGGGATTCAATTGTTGTTAGAATGCTAAGTGCACTTCAATCATTAAACGTTCACTTTGTATAACGCACACCTGTAAAAGACGAATGTCATAACTTGCAATCAAGGTTTGCAAGTATATTTAACAACACCTAACGTTTGCCTGAGTTAATAAAACAAGTTTACTATTACAAATC
The DNA here is from genome assembly GCA_023690525.1 of Holotrichia oblita. Taxonomy (NCBI): domain Eukaryota; kingdom Metazoa; phylum Arthropoda; class Insecta; order Coleoptera; family Scarabaeidae; genus Holotrichia; species Holotrichia oblita. The sequence goes on along the minus strand of CM043016.1, from coordinate 119,853,427 downwards.
ATATCTGAGGACATATTATTTGTATAAAAATCAGCTTGATGATAATTTATTTGTCTATTGGTGTTCCTTTTGTCGGGCATATCTAAGAAAGAAAGAAATACAGACGGGTAAGTTGTTACACTATTATCCATAAATTGCGTAGTATTAGAGACACGCAAACTAGAACACTAATTGGATGGATACATAAATAAAATAAATAAATCTATTTATTGACAACAGAATACAAAAAAATATATGAGTTCTATCTGATTTATCTAGGGTACCAAAATCAACACGAGACAGTACAAGCAATAAAAATAATTAAGGGAAAGAAAATAAACAAAATATAAGGGAAATCTAAATAACATGTAGAAATCTACATATATAGTAATAAAAAACAGTAAATAATTTACAGTTAATTTGAAAGATGATCGTATTATAACAGGGAAATAACTTTACCATTCTATGTTTGATCTAGTTTTGTTTAGTATTTTGTACATGATATGAGAAAACTTATTAGGAAATCAACAAGTATGAATGTGTTGTACTTGCCGACACAGCTCTAGATTGCGTTGATAGACAGTAGCACTGTACATAATTAATGATGTATACACAACACTGTTTGAGGAATTAGGAAATGAAGATTTACACTTTGTTAAGCATAAACATGATAAATTAAAACAGAAATATAAAATTGTAGTTCAGTGTAGTTTGTATTTGCTCGAGAACAGATATGACATTATTCCAATAAAATTATTAGTCAATTACCTTCCGATTCAAGGTAACTAAGAGGTGGACAAAACTATAAAGAAGCGATGCTTGCTTGTGTTCCGAAAGAAAATCTGTGCCAATAATGCTGTCCGTTTGATTTAGTATTTGACCATGACCATAATCTATGAATAGAAATTGATAATTATATTTGATTCTCGTGGTTCCTACGTCTTCTGTTATTGAACCGACTGACAGGAAACTATATCCTATTATACCAGTTAAATGTACCTAAATCATTTAAATTCTGTATAAACGTTTCAATAGCGTTTCAAATTAAAAATTGCGAGCCCAGTATCGAGGATAAATTTGAACAGTTTAGTATTAATAAGAAAGTACATTTGACGCTATGCAAAAGTAAAAGTTTTTGTATATGTACATTATTAGTTGCTAATAAATGTGTAAGAAATAGGTAGTAAGTTAAGAGTTTAAATAAAATGATTATTTTATTTTATACTTTAGGAGATAGTATAGAAGTTTTTACCGCTGTTATTACTGTAACGTGGTGCCAGATTAATTGCACCATTAATTCGTACCAAAAACAACGAACTGTCCTCCTAACAATGGGCAGCCAGACATCAAGAAGGCGATTCATATCACTCCAATTATTACGACAATAAAATCTATATTTAACGTAACTACAGACTTAACAATAAGCAGTTAGGGAAGATACATACATATAACATAAATTAAATTACGAATAAACCACTGAGTAAGTATAATAAGAAAATACAGCTGGATAGTGACAGCTATAAGAGCGATTGACTACGCGTAGGGCTATATGGAAGGTCCTGTGCTTAAATTTTGTCTATGATGGTTGTAGCACATTTTGTTAGATCAGTAATGAAGTCGAGCTGTCATTCGCTCCCGGAACGCAAATAATACCACAATGTTGTTTACAATTAGTGGGAGATGATGTTGTAACAAACCCATGCAAATACAATTACACGAACAAATTACACAGTATGAGCTGCAGTTTACAAGCAATGACAATTTCTTTATTACTTGTCGAATCATGAAGATATAAATCGATATTTATTCAGTGATGCCAGATCTACCTCTTGTTTTACGAAATTAGGGCAAGAATATATAATATGTTATCGCAACACTCAGTTGTCTTAAATTGTTGTTCGTTTTTAACAGGAATGATGAATCTGAACTACTTAATGTATTACATTTGCTAGAAAATATTTGCTATTCGTATTCTACGGCTTCTTTAGTCGTTACAGCCAAACACTTTCTTAGTAACAGATCTCGTCATGTCCAGATCATCTTGCCCATCATGCCCATTAGCATTTCCAAATATCTTGAACAGTTTAGTTACTTATTACTAAATTGCCTTTCCATATAGCAACCAACATTTCCTTCTGAGAGAATTTGGTTATCTTTGAAGAAATAGTTGAAAATAAGAAAATACACTAATGGTTCAAAGTGGTGTTGTTAATTACTGTGCTAGTTTGATAAAATTAGGGTGACATTTCAACCTTGTAGGAGAGAAAATAAGGTTTGGAACAAAGAAGAATTCGAAGCTTTATATTAGTAAGCATTATTTTTTGTAGCGAGATAGAAGAGTCACCTACTTTTCTTGTTTTCTTGATCGTAAGTTCTCATTTAGAAGCAAGTTTCGCCTAGCAGAAAGATGGCTTCACATTTTTTGTTGTTGAAGAAGTTTTTAAGTCGTTCAAATTTGATGTTGCCGTTAAGATAATCGTTTTCCTCTCTTCTGTATTCGATTTTGTCGCGGACCTGCTTTTGAAATGGGTATTATATCTCGCGGCGTATAAGATTTTCCTACAGTTCTTGCAGTTGTCATTTCATTTGGAAATTGAGGCGAAGGTGTTCACTCCTTGGAACACCCTGCAATAGGTGACTGAGAATCTTCTTGTTTCTCGGCTGTAATGTGTGATGGCGACTCTATGATATCTCCTCTATTCAAAGGAACGTCTCTATTTGTTGTTTCAGTAGGTGCAAATAATTCTTCTGGAAATATATTAGGGTCATAAGGACATATTCCGGTATTCCCCTTTGATAAGCCTTCCCAAATAACTGACCGATTTCATGCAGGGTAATGGTTTTTCCCGGATTATTTCTTAACCAATTCGTCGCTTCTTGTCCATAGTATGCGTTCAATGGAAACATAAACGCGACGTCTAGAGGCTGCAAGCGGTGAGTAGTGTGAGGTGGTAAGACAATAATATGAACATTATGAGTTCGAGCACTTTCTACTAATTTCAAATTTTTGACATGCGTAGCAATGTCGCTTTGCATCCATCCACTTGGATGACATTCTACGATTGCTTCAGGTGGCAAACCGTATTCAAATGCTGGATTTCTTCTGACTCTGGGAAAAATGAACAACGGCGGCACATACGAACCAGCCGCATTAAAACAAATCTCTGCTGTGACAAGGGTTCCCCGTTCGCCTGATGTTAAGATCCCCACTTGTTTTTTTCCCTTAAGTGAAAAGATTTTTCCAGTTTTGTTTGGAACCGTTAATATTCCGGTTTCGTCACAATTGTATATTCGACTTGGGGTGAAATGAAATTGATCAAGCAGCTGACCCAGTAAATTAAAAGCTGATTCACATTTATTTTGTTAAAAGCAGAGGCTCCAGCAGCAGATGTCTTCTCGGGTGCTCTTAGAGAGATGTTTTTTCGTCTTTTTAAAAAACCATAGAGCCAGTCACGTCCAGCTAAACCTGTAGCAAAATTGAAGGAATGCGGTATGCCATTCATTTCAACATATTGAAAGGCTAAGTGCCGCAAGTCTTTAGTTCCTCAACCAAAAAGCCGGCTTTTCATATTTAACACAAAATCTGATAGCTCAGCTTCTTGCGTAGGTGTAAACGTGGGTTTATAGCGCCTAAGGATTTTTCGCAGATTTAGTGATACTTTTTATCGGATTTTATTCGTCTAGATAGAGTAGTTTTAGGAACAGCATATAGTAAAGAGGCTGCAGAAGCCATTCCCTCTTCAGTCAATCCTGACGATCTGATTTTTCGTTTATACTGGCGCACCATGGTGGCTAAAATAATAGATAACTATTGTTTCAAATTCTAAACAATTCATGTATGAACATATTTTTCTATGGGGCAAAATGCAATATGTTCCATTTTGTCCCCATCAGACGTTTCCGTTATACCCCAACTACAGCACATCATTTTAAAAAAAGTAAGGTTATTTATTAATTGCGTTTGAAATTCAGAACACTAGCTTAGATTATTTATATAGTTGTACTTTATAGATTAAACAAATAATTTTATAGGAAAACCTTGTAAGACCGCATTAAACAATAATTTTCTTACCTTAGAAATCAAGAAGAAACGCTGCAAAACAATATACTTGCTTATATTTGACACAGCTTTTAACGTATGTTCATCAAACATTGGAAGAAAACTTTGTTCAACGTGTATTTTCATGTAGACTAGACAACAGATGTCCCCATGCACAAACATTTTTTGAACGAAATTCCGTTCTGCCCCAGGTTCCGTTTTACCCCAAATTCCCCTACATATGAACAATATTCAGAAATTATCTTTTCGCTATTCTGTCAATAAAATTTTCATTTCACTTACAATTCATTGAATACTTTTATTTTATATAAAAATACTTACCTCCATAAACGCTTTCGAAAAATTGCACCGGTAGAAATTTACCGGTTACTAGCTGGTTTTATGTTAGAATTATTCTTTTAACCGTAGTAAATTAATTTAGAAAACGTTTATTCTCAACTTTGTCTCAACATTACCAACTTGGAAAGTGGTTGAGAATAAATTAATTTACCACGATTAAGCGAATAAATTCGCAATAAAATTAGCTGAACGTCTCATATTATCGGATGAATTAATATACGCAACAAAAACAAACATACAATTCTGCCAAACTCTGCTAACAGCTGATTATAACCGAAAAAAACCACAGTTGAATGTTGGTTTCTTTGGTAGCAACCGCAGTGTACCAATTTCAGGAAACCACGTTCCGTAATTAACACATTTTCAGTGGTATTACATTTACGGAACGCTTTACCACAACCACAGTTAAAATATTTGATTTACGGTACACGCCCTTATTAAAACGTTGCTGGTTGCTTACATAGCTGCTAGCTACATACATATATGTTTTTGAATATAAACGTATAGAATGTGCGAAAGAAAGTTTATATTATGGGATAACCGAAATTGTATTGTATACTAATTGCAGCTAAGGAACCACTGACATTCCTGTCATATAAAGAGTTGACAATACTAAAATGTATACATTTAATTTTACCTCCCACTACCTTCTCCTAGCAATAGGTTTTCGTAGTTCAAGTTGTTATCCTGTATAAGCGTTTTGATTCATGCGCAAGCTTGTACTCAACTACATACCTGTTCTGCTATCTCGTACATTTCAGGTGATACACATTTAAAATCATTTTCTTCGGACATACATAAACAAAATGAAAAAAAAACTAAAAAATACTTCGCTTTTAGTTTCAGTAGTTATGTCAAAACTTACCTGTGAACATCAAAATGAAGCCTACTACTTTTTTGTTTTATAAGTTTTATTGTGCAATTTTACATATTTAGTAAATTTATTCATAATTATCAAGGTTTCAAGCTCCAATTAGACTACTGGTACAAAAAATAATATACATACTTCGATTGCGAAGACTATTACTGCCCACGTAGCTCTCGCCACTCGGGCAATAATAATTATCTGCTCAACGTTAGTATGTAATATACTATTATATTCGACTGCATCATAGTTGCCTACTTTATGAGCTACTTTACCGTCCATAAAGTGCCACTTTAAAGTATTAGTAGTTAAAAACGAAAAAGAAAGAGAGATACGGACATTTCTGAAACTGAAAGCCGCTGTTAAAATGCACTTCATTGATGGCTGCTATTATTCAATTGATGAATTCTGTAATGTCTCTGTATTTATTTTATTATTTGTTTGTGTTAAATATTACATACTTCACATTGACTATATATTTTATTTATTGCCCTGTTTGAACGTTGTTTTATATGTACATATATATTGTACCAAGCAGATTTTGCGTTTGCAAATCTAATTGCTGAAATAATAGTTATTTATGTACCAAGTTAGTAAAGTGATTTTTTTATTGAACGAGTCTGAGATTTTGAGCCGAGTGAGCGAAGCGAGCGAGGCGAGTAACAGGCGAGTTCGATAAAGACACATTTTTATCGCCAAAAATATAAGTGACAAACGATTTTGCTTAATATCATACAGTTATGGCTATGTTGATAAAGATTAGCTGCAGGTAAAATGTTTGATTCTTACAATAAGATAGTGTTTGTTTACTTCCCAAAATCGCTATGGTAATGTATGACTGTAGTGACGGTTGGCGATAAATATTATTATTATTATTATTATTAATTTGGAAACACATAATTTCGACATAACCACTAGCTACAGTCGATGATTTCACCCCAACTTGACGTTTGAGCTCATCCAGACTCATTCCACTACTCGCCATGATCGTAGCAGACGATCGTCTAAAAGCGTGACCCGTATATTTGACAGCATCTGGAAGATCCAAAAATCGCGCCACAATAGCAGGACATTTACCAAAAGTGTTAATCCCGACCGCTTGTTTAATACATTTTCCATATTATATTTCAAAAATATTCTGTCTGTGGATATATTATCCGGAAGTAGTGAAATATATTGATTAAACAACTTCGCATAAAATATATTGGAATCACCAACATCAAATTTTCGGCCTTTTTCTGTTTTAGAAGGTCGAATATTAATAATGAAAACCGAGCCCTCTCTCTTAATGTCCAACATACGTAAATCGCACATTTCATGTCTCCTACATGATCCAAATATCCCACTAATAACGACAACCTGAAAAATGCAATATTACTCTCAATATTTGTCACAACTGTCAAATTAAGACAGCTCTTATTTTCAAAAACAGAAAAGTATGATCAGGGGCTCGAACAAAAATTTTCGTATGTCCTCTTCTCGAAATACCAAAGATTTCTTAGGGCCGTAACCTTGTTTGTTCCTTTCATAAACGCATGTAGCTTATAAAATGAAGCTATGTTCACCCCTTTTTAATTCTTAGCATTGTTTGTAATTTTGAATGTATGCACGACAGTGTTGACGATTTAGAGATATCGGACTATTATGAAACATCAGAGATGAGATTAAACAATTACCCTTTTTAATAATGTTACCTACCACATAGTTCATGTACGCAAGCATCAATGTTTCGTTCACAGTGTTCTTCTTTGTCATCCAAGCCAATAATTTCCCATATTCCCAGTCAGCACATCTACGTAAATTATATGTAAAATTTATATTTCCCAAAAGTAAATATAATGTGCATAATATATATTGAAAACATAAAATATATGTATATATTATGTACAAATGTCCCACCTTTTTACGTAAATTTTACTAAATTAAATATAAATATTTATATATAACGTATATATAATTTATATATGGTATATGTCAATTATACATAAAACATATGTAAGATGTATGTATAGTATACATGTATCTGCATATATAGTCTATATGTAAATAGATATTAGTTATTTATATTTGGGAAAGATAGAGTAATTTCAGGAAATGCTCTGTGGAGTGAGATGGCTAACGTCAATAATTCGAATATGTATTTGTAATGGACGTGAGTATTAGTAGTACATTTGTATACACCGTATAATAGTACGTGCAAACATTAACTAATACAAACATCTATTATTAAGTACATATTTAAATTACTGGCAGCGACCATTTCCTCTCTGCTGAAATTACGCTATGAAGTTGCAGTACCTACTCTTAGTTAAAGTTTCTTATTGGCATCACTGTTTCCGTCAGCAAACATCGATGTAGAATGTAACTTTCACGATAGACGATGCCGTAGAGGCAATATGTTTTAGCTTAATTCAACAATAAAACAATAATGAATTAAAAGACATTAACAAATTCTGCTTGCATATCAATAATAAAGGACCCTAACTACTGGTCTTATTTTATTAGAAGACCAAAGTGGCTAGGATGTTCATTAAAACAACTGTTTCAAAAATTTTTACTATTGGCATATATCTGTTTGTTACATTGTTCCTTATTCAATGGTATTTTAGGCTTTTTATTTATCATTCTTGTTTTTGCCTGCCGAAACCATCCCTTTACCCTGTCTTCAAACACTCTTTCATTAAATATTGATTTGTGTGGCCCACTGCTTACAACTCCTACAAAGCAAATCACAATAAATATACATAAATAATTTTTAGGGCATCTGTATAGATTTTTACACAGTTCCTTTGTTTCAGCTTATCTTTAAAAAAGTATACTTGTTTTTCTTACGGTTAATTAATTTAATGATACGCAAATTGTTGAGGCTGCGTTTCCCCTTCCTCCCTTCCCAGCTGAATAGTGCGGCAACCTCGTTGGTCACCAATCTGACAAGTATTCTCTTCACAGTGTCCTTCACTGTAACCCTCCAACACGTTGAAGAAATCCAACCTCAAAATTTAGACTGTTAATTTAACGTTGAACTACTATAGACAATATATTAAATAATTTCGCAAAAAAGAGGATTAATCATACTTACAAGCATACCGCTCCCGGAATTGTCAGTATGAGAGTTTTCTAATTCTAGAAAATCATTTATATTTTGAACTGGCAATTTGTTTTCCAATTATAGTTGGTCTTCATCGGGCAGCATGTGAGAATCTTGCGATTGTTTATTTAATAAAATAGTCAACATTTCTAACATTTCTTTTACATCACATTTTATTTGTTGTACTGTCCGTTCCATACGATCTACCTGACCTAAAAACAACTAAATTTCAAATATATGTCATAGACAATCAATTTTCCAAGCGATTAGACTAACTCGTTCTTTTTAGACTCTCTGGGCAACCAGTCGAGTCGAATATGTACGAGTATATCTCGTCCCACCGAAAAAAAGTGATGTCCTTTAGTACTGACTCAAAGTGTTATAAAACTTTATAAATATAACCCTTATGTACAACGATATATAGCCGACTGCCCTCGGGCGGTGAGTCAGTACTAAAGCACATCACTGTACATATACCAAAAAATATATATGAAAATCCCATACATCAGTTACCTTGTAATCTAGACATATCAACATTTTGCAGACATTTGTCTGTAGAAGATTCCACTTGCTTTGGAGCTGTCTCTGTTTTTGGAGGTTGGTCAATGAAGCGAATTTCAGCAGAGCTTTTACTGGCATCAAAGATTCCTTTAATGAATGTCGTTCATCATCCTTATATCTGCATCTTTGCTTTGAAACGGGTATCTTAAGGGGTGCAAGATCACTTTCACTTCCACTTCTATCACTCTCTGAAGATGAATCATCAAGTCTCTCTGGCTTCTTTTTTTCTCGACACCCTATCCCCTTTTCAGATTCAGACTCCGTTGCCAAATCGGACGTGATTTGAGCTTTCCTCTCTTTCACCAATGCTGCTTTTAAGTTATCTGCAATAATAAAAACAAATAAATAGAATAAATAAATGCGTACTGTATAAAAAACAAGTGTCTGACTTGCGTAGTGAAAAAGTTGCTAGATAAAATTTGTTAATATGTATAACCAATTACAAAAATGAAGGTTAGAGATTCTACAGAATTTATTTGTATAGTATATAACTTACCGCAAGCGCTAGAATGTGGTTTTTGTAGATCCTTGCCGTTCATATGTATGTATATATTTCCGGTATTACCATACCAAATAATAAATATTAAGAACACCAAAAGTGAGTAGTAAAAGCAACCACCGCCATAACCAAACTTACTTTAAGATAACTTGCCTGCTTAATGATGGAGCATTAAAGCAATGTAATAATTGTTTTCTCTTAATAGAATTTTCAGTCCCTTGCTTTTAACCATCAGACTATCATATACTTTGCTTGCTTGTGATAAATATGAAGCTTTAAAAATACCGACTTTGCTTGACGGATAAGGAGTTTTGAAGTAATCTTTTACATATGAAAACTGCCAATTATTACAATATTTTCAACATATGTTGCAATATTTTCAACTATACAAATAGTTCCATTTTGCAATTGCACACAATTATTGTTTTCAGATACAGAGATTATAAAGTTCTCAAATATAAGTTTTTTATATTGTGGGTTAGAAGTTCCTGCAACTAAAGGACCATCAAAATAGGCTTTCTGCGGTAAGAGGAAATACTTTTTCGGTGTGTCTTATGTATCTTTGATTAATTTCCCTTTCTTCTAGTTCCCTTCTAATGAGTTGTTGCAGTGGCAATGCACTCTTCTTGATTTGTTTTTTAATTTTTTCAAGATAATTTCAAATTTAAAGGCGCTGAAAAGATCCACATTGCCTAAATGTTTGACATCATTCACAAGATGTGTTAATGAATGTACATTATAAGACATTTGTTCTGGACCATATAAATTACTGTAGTGTAACAAAAAATATTGAATCAAGTCTTGCGCTATATCTATTTCAACAGTAGTTACGTTATCATCGGCGACAATTCTAATCGCGCAACTCAACACAAGAAAGTGGGTATAATATTTCTTCTTTATATGTTTTAAAACTAACGGTCCAGTGTAGAGAAGCAACTGCCTAAACTCAGTTGCCTTCCACCTATCTATCTCTCTTAAAGATCTTGGCTTCCTAGCAAATTCGCTTGGTATTATACTATTCAGTTGTATTAGTTTACGCGATATTTCATCTATTTGCGTTCCAGGTAATCTTACTGGTAATTTCCCTCTCATCCACAGCACAACTAATTTTCGCATTGCTCCTAAACATACTAAATGCATGTAATCATGCGGAAAACTATTTATCATATCTACCCCTTCAATATTTTGAAGAATGGATGTTCCAATATAGTGTTCTTCTTGTTCTTGATTAATAAATGTTTTGTGTGTTCGAAGAGTTGCGTTAATTTCTGGAAATGTCGTGCGGTTGTCAATATAACTTCCTTTCTGTACGCACTTGTCACATCCAAAATATCCTGCATGACCTTTTATTTTCTTTATAAATGATCTGGCGGGCGCATCACAAATAAATGTCGAAATTTTTATGTAAAATATTTTGTCTTGAAAAGTAATCCCATTCTTAACTAAACTGTTATATTCTGTAAGAAATTCTTCTAGGTAAGTATTACTGCATACTTCCGTGGTATACAACAATGATAAAGGGCGTATCAACAATTTCAGGTATGCTTCCTAATATTGGCCAAAACTGACTACCAGAACTTTTAGCTATTGGCAAACCATCAATGCTAATCTGAAGTGTGAGAGTATGAGGTGTTCTTTGAGTTAAGTTGATTTTTTTTTAATTTGACATACACTATTTTCAATTCCAAAATGATAGTAATGGCCAGGCTTAACAGATCTAATTGCGTTTAGATATGTCCTTGGTGTATGTAGCAAAGTTCTGCTGTCTTTTGGTAAGCTACTAAAACATATGTGTTCCCGTAAAAGACCAAGTAACTCATTGAGCCTTGAAAGAGGAATATATGCTTGTTTTGCCCAGGTTGCCAATTTGTTGGCAAAAGTAACTGGTATTTCTTCTTCAGTTATGTGTGGCACATCATGTTGTGAATTTTCAGACTTCATTGACAACGAATCTACTGAAGATGTGCTATTTGAGTCATCTGAGATTGCTAATACGTTATTTAATTCATTTTCGATTCTACGCGTTTCATTTATAAGATATGACGAAGCAGTTACGTCATTAGTACTATTTACTCCAGATTCAACTTGCGTCATGTTACGCATTGGCTCAGTTACGCTACTGCTGGTTGAGGCCATAAGATAATCAGCAATTGTCCGATTTTTTTGTCGTTTGGACAGATTTTACATATTATATCTTTCTCATGTAGACATTAGATGAACATACAAATATAACGTATACATTTACATATAACATACATCTAGACTATATATTTCCATAAATCTATGCTGTAACTGTATCTTTATTACCCTTTTTGAACTTCAGTATGATTTAAGAGCAAAATATTAATAATTACTGGTTTTTAAGCTAAAAAAAATTGTCAACTGTTAAAGTCTATTATACGTATATGTTACGTTTAGTATTAACATGTAGATCTATAATATACGTAAATTATATGTATTGTGCTAACTGGGTTCTTTATAATATGCAAACTAATTTCAATTCGGCTTGCTCAGCTAAGCGTTCAACTTCCGAAGAAATCTCTCCACTGATACTGTCCATTCTAAATTTAAAAATTTGACATAAATGTCATAGCAACCAATCAACAATAATTGCTAACCGTTTCTATGTTCATTATTAAAAATTAGAACGACACGCTAGTTTGTAAAATGAACCAATTCTTTTATTCTTTTTGTTATTTTTGCATTGTAGTGCAGGTATAATAAAAAATAGCGTATAATATGCGTATAATATGCCATTTAAAAAACATGTCGGGCGTGCTTTAAAGGCTTACTTGAACCTGTGTATAGTGAAATCAACATAATATACATTTTTAAACTGTATATATTTTCAGTAAGTAACAGACGTTTATTTTCATATTGGATTGATGCTTTGCCGGGTTATCACATTCGTGGATTTCCTAGAATTAGAAAGCGAAACTTTTGTGATTGGCTAATTGGCATATAAATCTTTATAAAAATGTATAAATTAAAATATTATTTTGTTCAAACTCAACATTTTAATTAATATGTCAACATAATAAATCAAACACTATTGCTCAGCTGGTTGCATATTCATATCTAATCCCTGTCACCCGTCCAGTGTTCTCATCCATATACATACTATACTAGGGCTTTGATTATATATAACTAGATTGACCAAGTCCATTGCGTGTTACAATAACCACAAAAGTTACCAAGAGATGTCGCATAAATAAACAAATTGCTCATTAATATATATTTCAGCTTAGCATACAACCGACATACCTCATGCGCTATCTATTAACAAGTGCCCATAACTAAAAACAGTAATATCGCAGAAAATGATTTTCACTCATGCATGTTAAAAATCACAATAGAAATACGAAAACTGTGACAAAATTACTACACTTATAAGTGATGTAAAATATGCTTGGATTAATATATTTTGTGTGGATTTCACAACTGCAAAGTATTTGTTTTTATATTAATGTAACTCAATTATTGATTGATTGCATATTTCTCGACATACGTAAAAAAATCACTGCGATAGAAAGCATGAAAAGAGAAATTTACAACTATGTTGATTTTGATAATTGGTATAGTGAACTTTTAAATAGAGGTGGTGCAAACGGCCCTAAGACAATCATTTATAGAAATATAAAAAACAATTTATAGTAGTAAGTATTTTATAAGTATACATCTGAGAATAGGGGAAATCGAAAAGTTTCTAGAATAAATATGAATATGTTGTCCTAAAAATATCATTGAGACTTACATATTTAGCTTGACTAAAGCTATAAATCCAGAGACTACAGTGTCACAACAACAATAACAACAAATAAGAATTCAAAAGCATGTATTCAAACCAATATAAGTAACTAAGATGTTAAAACTTGAACATGACAAAATTCTTCACACATGCATTACATTTTTGAGTTTATTTCCTGTTACATCGCGTGGATACCCAGAAACAACTTTACACTGTTTAAATTTCAACCATGTAAAGCAATGATTTAATGGTAGCAGGCGATGAAAACTGCAATCTCCACTAATGAAAGACACAATGTCAGGAATCTTTATAGCTCTATGTGCAATGCTTTGCCATAACTTCTTCTTACAGTGGCTCACAGCTTATTTGATGCAGTGCCTATTTTAAAATATGACTCCCAATAATTTAAAAAATAAAAAGAATATTGGCACAAAATTGCAACAACATTTATCAATAATATATCTAGTTTGACTAAGAAACTTCTTTTATTTTACACAAGTGCTGTTTAACAATATAAAAATTAAAAATAAAAAATACTGCTAAATATTATGGCACAGCTTATTTGATGCAGTTCCAATCAAACTTAAAAATAATATAGGTAATCTATTGATTTTGCACTACTTTTAATATTTGAGATGATCCCTTTAGTTTTATAATAATTCCAGCAGCGTCTTCTTCAACTTTTCGCGGCTGGAAATGTTGTGTTTACGGATATTTTTTACCAATATAGCCCAGAGATTTTCAATTATGTTCACCCATTTTTCTGCACTTTGCAACAAATTCTTGTTGAGTATATTGAGGTACATATTTTTGTCCATTATTCTTCCCTCAATAAATTCTAAATTTCCAACACCAGATGCATTCATACAGGCCCAAACCATCACACTTCCTCCGCCATGCTTCACTGTGGCTTTGAGGTTCTCCTTCTCTCATCCGGTGTTGGGTTTCCGCCACATGTAGGACATGCCATCGGACCCAAAAATGTTGAACTTGGACTCCTCTGCGAAAATTACAGTGTTCCAAAAGTCAGCGTCCTTGCTAACATGCTCGTTAGCAAAGGTACGACTGCTTTGTTTACGAGCTACTCGGCCATTAAACTCATGGTCGCGAAGCACACGATGGATGGTTTCAGCACTGCATGACTTTCCTAATTCATGTTGAACTTCAATAGCTAGTTTTGGAACCGATAACTTCGGGTTTGCTTTGATTTTCCGAACAATGTATCGCTCGTCAGATGCATTGAACATTTTATTTGGTGCACTTCCTCGCTTATCTTTCACCCGATTATCATCTACAAAACGTTCAATAATATACTGCACTGCAGACGCAGTCAGATTGACCATCTGAGCAAATTTTCAGGACGATTGCCCCAATTTATAATGATATAAGAGCCGTTTACGCTGTTTTTACAGTTGTACGGCGATCCATATTTTTAAATTTAAGTCGTGTATTAGCTAAAATTTAATTACTTGTTATTTCTATTAATTATAATTGCAACCTCCCATTGTGCTAAACGTGGCAGTGTATATTTGTGAATGCGTTTACAAACCTGCATCAAAATTTTATCGATACTCTTTTTATTTTTTTTAATTATTGGGACTTGTATGTATTTTAAAATATGCACTGCATCAAATAAGCTGTGAGCCACTGCATGTTTAATGCGATCAAAGCAGTCTTGCAAATTTTTAATCAAAATAGAAACAGCATTATTAAATAAATCTGTAGGTGCGAATAATGTATATATGTTCATAAAATGGAATATATAATTTATCTATACATAGAATTAGCAATTCTTCGGTATTTTTTAGAGTGGACGATCTATCCACAGAGGCGGGCATGTAGTTTTTTTGAGGGTTCACTGTGCCAAATATCCAGCAAAGTATCGAACACTGCAATCCTCTAAAGTAATTATTTCTGTAGATTTATACTAACATTAATTTTGTTTTCTAACTAATATATTTATTGTGCATTTTTAAATTTTTTTATTATTTTAACTCAAACATGTATGTTATGTAACCTACAAATAATATCATAAAGCAGTTTTTCAAATAAAATATCACGAAATAGGAAATCGATATATTTTTACTTTGCTTGCAATTTTTATGAGCAGGTGTTCGCCTAAAAAGCGACAAATAAAACACAGATACATATATCTATATCACTCTGAACTTACTACGTTTTTCTCATAATTCTATCAATCGCAATAACGCCATCTATTAAGTAAAAGTATAAATACATCAAGCTATTCAGTGAGATATCGGTTTGTCGCCTAACTAGACGAAAATGTTTTGATGTAAAGTACAAGTGGCGGGCTCCTGGTGGCCACATCAAAAGCTCGACTTTAAAGCACAACTCTTCTCTTATGGGAATGGTGAATCTAGTTATATATAATCAAAGTAGTAGGGTATGTATTTTCACATTGAGCTGGGTATCTATTTGTAAGTGATTTGTGGTCATTACCTTACTGAACTGTCAAGTAGTAATCAACTGCAATTTTCATTTATTTTATAGAATAGGGCAGTCGAACATAATAATAATAATAATAATAATAATAATAATATTTCTTTATTTCAGCATATCATATACCCACATACAGACACAACGTATATGTACAGTAAAGTACGTACAGACATGAACGAAACACGTCAAAAAAGAAAATAGAAGCTCAGGTGTACACTAGGCACAGGTTTGCTGAGAAGTAATCATTCAGATTATAACAATTAATATGTAATAGATTACGTTTCACAGTTGTCCTAAATTTGTAAAAATCGCTTATTTTCTTAATACTACTAGGTAAGTGGTTAAAAAGTTTACAACCCATAAATATCAGATATTTTTGGTAGGTTGTAGTTTTATGACAGGGTGGAAGCAAGTACCCCAAGTTCCTAGTATAGTGATCATGCGTAACACCACTAAAGAAAATACTGTAGTTACGATGTACAAAGCATAGAACTTCCAGAATATAAATATCATAGAAGGTTAATATTCTGTATGATTGAAATACATTTTTACAGGAATGCCTCGAGGTTAAACCTATCATAGACCTGAGAGCCCGCTTCTGAACAGCAAAAACGCGATTGGAATCGGAACACATACCCCAATGTATAATGCCATAGGCCATTCTCGATTGAAAATTAGAATAATAAAAATTTTTTACAACCGAAAAACTACAAGACCTTTTTAGGTTATAAATAGCATAACAAGTTCGAGAGAGACTGCTACAAAGCTCGTCAACATGAGAAGTCCACTTCAGATGCTCATCAATGAACACTCCCAATATTTTAGAGGACTCTGCCAATTCTACTCTTTCACCATTTAATAAAAAGGTACTAAAATTATATTTAGCTTTATTTTTGAATAAAATAAATTGAGTTTTGGATGGATTCAGTACAAGTCTATTAATATTTATCCAGGTAGTAACACTGGTGAAAATGTAATTAATTTTCGAAAACAGGGTTGATGTATCGTTGGATTTTATGGTGATGTTGATATCATCTGCGTATAGGACTAATGAATCAGCAGCAGTGATATAGGATGGGAAGTCATTAATGTAAATTAAAAACAGTGTAGGTCCCAAAACGGAACCCTGGGGTACCCCTATATTAATACTTGATTTATTCGAGTGAATATTATGACATATAGTTTTAAGTTCGCGATTTCTCAGGTATGATTGGAACCAGCTTATAAATTATAGCATAAAATAGCATAAAATTATAACTCGTAAATAAATGTACTTTCTTGGCCTCGTCTTTATTATAGCCTCGCTCACAAGAAAGTATGTACTACTTTATGTACTTGTTCTGACTAATTCGTATATCCAAGCAACAGACTCTTTTGTGAATTTTTGAGTGGAGTGTTTTGTTGCTGGTGCGTTTGACATAATTTATAGACCTATGTGGCTGTGAGTATTCTTACAAAATCGTATTTTAAAATTATTAGTTGTATTTTCTTAAATAATTTGCTAACACCAGAATTCTTCATATTCTGCAATATACTGTGAGTTCAAATAATAACGTAACATGACAGTTATGCAACCTAATTTGCTATACGTGTTTGTTGTGGTACCATTGCAGAGATGACCCTATAGGAGTATTCAGATATTAGAACTGGCCAACTTGAAATAACTATCCCGATCTTTTGAGGTTGGTACCGGATTAACCGAATCATTAAAGAAATTTCCGAACAGAAATATTACATATGTCACCCTCGGTTATTTTAAGCAATTTATTCATATCATTGGTTAATTTGCATTAAGTTGTACAATATTATTAAATAATAGTTATTTATGTACCAAGTCAGTAAAGTGATTCTTTATTGGACGAGTCTGAGATTATGAGCCGAGTGAGTGAAGCGAGCGAGGCGAGTAACAGGCGAGTTGGCAGTAGCCATGTTGATAAAGATTAGCGGCAAGTAAAATGTTTGATTCTTACAATAAGATAAAGTGTTTGTTTACTTCCGAAAATCGCTATGGTATTGACGGTTGACAATATAAATATAAATTCAACTCGGCCAAGAAAGTAGGTACTACTTTATGTACTTATTACATAAATAGCCATTTTATCATTCATGATTGGAATCCATAGAAACTAGCTTTATTAAATATTTTGAGATCCGTTCTATTTCTATAAACACAATTTATCATTCGTGAATGAAAATTTCGTTGTTTGATAAATCTGTGAATGATATTTTCCGAACCCCGCTAAAATTACACCGATTACCAATGACACTCATTTGATACTAATACAGGGTGTAGCACCTAAGATGCCTCGGTCCGTAGCCCCTTTATCATACATTATATCGAAGAAAGTGTAAGAGCAAAATTGTCCATAATAATTACAATCACCATGTTTCTAAAATATTTTTGGTCATCAGTGGCGCGCCGTATTCTAGTGGCGTGTCAAACCTATGTTTTTTTTAAATGGAACAATATATATTTTGTAGCAGATTCGGAAAGCCCTCAAAGAGTAGGTACTTCCTTTTTCTTATATAACGTCATACCCCTAACTTTAGCCGTTTCGCTGTTATTCCGTAAAGAATTATGTTGCATTTACGTCTCTCACGCTCACACATCTCATAAATTAAATTTTCAAAGTCATCATTCGATAGCGGCGCACGAGTAGAAGACGCAGTTAATTTCTTTAATTCGGCGACCTCGTCTTTCAGCGCTTTTGCTACGGACTGCAGGTCCATTATATCTTCACCCAAACCAGCGCAAGCGTCACATGTCTAGGTCAAACCGCGCTTGGATCTAATAGCGCGTGTTTCAGAAATTGTAACGTCTATACATGTATGATTAAACTTATTCTTGCACACGTTACAAGTAATTACTTTGCGCTCCTCAACTGCCGCTTTGCAGCAGTAACATATGTATTTGAGTCGATGGCATTATATACTAACGAGTAAGTATAAAGGGGCGACAGGGACACAATTATTTCACAGCACACGGAATGTTGTGCTGACTAATGACAGACAGACAACGAGAGCCATGGATTAGGTAGAGTTATGAGAAAAATAGAGGACAGATAGTAAAGAAGTAAAAAGTTTATATGCAGGCAAAATCGGGGCTTCAGAAAAAAAAAAACTAAAAGAAAACAAAATACTGGACCACAAATAAATGTGTATATATACGAAAAGGGAAAATTACAAATTAGCGACTAAAAGGCAAATACGTGCGCTATAAAGTTTTAAAAATTAAAAATCTCTTGATACAAAAATATTTTAATATGTTTTCTCTTCAAGTCAAGCTTGTCGCATAGATCTTCTGTAATGAAGTTTGATTGAGGATGCACTATCGAGTAAGGCTCTTACCTTGTAAGTTTGAGTTTTTGTGTAGTATGCATAATTGCTGTCGATAATAATTAGACAGTTTGTACCAATTAACGAATAATTGCTGTTTCGTTTACGTTTGCACTACTTGTTGTTTGACTGACTACATCTTCTTTATTCTTACCTGTCATGTGTAAAACCGTATGATGTTTTTTCTTACATATCCTACATCTAGATGTGGAAGTACAGCCGCTTAAAAAATGTCCTTTTCTTAGACAATTAATGCAGATTTTGATTTTGTGTACAATATTATGTTTCTTCTGATTATTTTATTTCGTGAATTATTTTGTGTGGTGGGTGCTTAGTTGCAGTGACTCCGTAAGCTGTATCGCTTGTCTGGCTATCACTGCAACTTTCGCGGTGTAGTTTTGTGTTTGTGTAAGCTGTGTTCAAATGGCTTTGTGACCGCATCATATCGCCTTTTATGATGCCGCGCTGTTAATCACTTTGCCTCCAACGGTGAATGGCAAGTCGGTCCGGGATTAAACTCTGAAAAAATGTCACCGTCCCTCCAGAGAATTGAACCCCGGCACCTATCGTCCTCCCACAACGATAGTCAACCGCCTAACCACTGCGGCCATCGACCCATTTTAAAATACTTCACAATTATAGATTAAAGCTGTGTCAAGTGAACGGTCGGACCGCTTTAGTGTCGTTCAGTAAAAAGTCTGACTTGTTCTGTGACCGATCAGCTGATTGGTAATAGTGGTCACGTTTGAAATGTGCCCGCAACGTTACTTTCTTTTTTCCATTGATTACTAATATTTCGGGAATTAAAAAATTAGTAAACTAGCTTCTGGACCATACGCCACTGGTCGATTTGCTTGTCGGTGATCGATATTATCGATTTCGCTTGCGCCTTCGTTCACTGAAGATCCGGGCTGCGGCGCTGTATCACAATTTGACGTTTGACATACGAAGTTTATTTACGAATGTATCAAAATCAGATTAATGAGCAAGAAAAATACTTTAAAAGTGTCAGTAACGCCGAATTAACAAATTATAACCTCGGGGTAGCGGAATAAAAGAAAGGTAGGTTCATTATATACATATATTTACATTAAAATTCAGATGAACAAAATTTTCCAAATGACAGATACAAATACCAGTAATCAGAAAAAAAAACAATCAAAACAATAATCGGATATAAAATAACAAGTGTCGGTTTGTACAGAGAAAATATCAGTTTATCAATGGCAAATACATAATATTTACAGAAAGTGTGTGAAATAAATCTTACGTTGGATATATACCAGGTCCTTCGGCAGTTGCTGTGAACAATTCAAAATCATTTAATTGACATGCGGATACATAAAATAATAATCACGCAAAAATATATACAGGTACGTTATAGCAAAATAAGTAAAAGAATAAATGTCTCTGATATCGGTCTTGTGAACGGACAGATACCTGCTGGCCAATTTCTCGGCTCCGACAAGTCAGACGGGATGGAGAACGCCCACTTTTCGGCCGCTTCACCCAGGATACTTGCTAGCCAACTACTCGGCTTCAGCAGGTCGGACAGGATGGTGAACGCCAACTTCGTCGGCCGCTTCACCTAGAAATACCTGTTAGCCAACTGTATCGGCCCCAACAGGTCGGAATAGGAAAAGGAATTCTTTTAATGTAGAAAAATGCGGCCTTTATATAGTCGGCTGGGCCCGTTTTTGTTGTCTGACGTCTCCCGAAAAAACTCTGAAAAATATACACATGTATCCAAAATATAAATATACAGGTCATTCCAAAACTATTTACAGCAAACAATATTAAATAAATTTTCGCTTCTTAAAATTTAACATTAAACTAAATAAAAATTGTTTCTGGGGACAGAGGTTCGTTACAGTGGTTACAATCCGTCAAGTGAAAGAAAACCCCAAAACAATACCAAATACGGATGCCAAGCCGGTTCAGTTAGAGCATTCATCGGGAAAGCGATTCGTTGTCCAGTTATCAGGTTACGAAATAAATCAAGCAGAAACAGGTATAATCAGATTTACCGTTTTACTGTATATTATTTTATTTTATATATGTCAGTTTTAAAGTGAGTATTTGAATATCATAATTTAACATGTATGATTTCAGATATCAATTTTTACAACGAAATATGTAATAAATATTATGCGTTGTACTTAAAAGGTCTGGTGACAGCTACAGAGAGTACAATTGAAGAAAGTAATATAAATATTAATGTGGACTATTTCACAGAAAATCAAGAGGAAAATATAAGTGCTAGGCATTCTAGAGAAAATGTAACAGGTCAATATATAGAAAAGGATATTGCTAATAAATGGAATTGCAAGTACACAAACTTGATTTTAATTTGTTGTAGAGTGTAATAATAATCGTTTTATATGGCCCAGAGAAGCGGTGTTATCTTTATTGAAGGAGCTAAATCAAAGAAAACAGCAGCTCTTACAGCGACATAAGAGACGTGAGTTATTCACACAAGTAGCAAAAGTTCTGCAAACACAAGGGTATCTTGTTAATTGGGAAGTTTGCGACAGAAAATGGAGAGGTTTGCAAACAATGTATAAAAAAATAGTTGACAAGGAAAATTGTTTTGGTAGTGCCGCGATAACCTGGAAATTTTATAATAATGTTGTAGAAATTGTGGGAAAGGATCCTTCTTATAATCCTGTCGCAACTATTGCTGTAGGTGTATCAAGCGAAATCACACGACGAAAGCAAGATATGGAAGAGAATATCCCTAGAAAAAAGTCAAAGTTATCTACACATTATACGGAACAGTTTCAAGTAATTAATGAAAATATAAGAAATATGGATACCTTAATTAATAAGTTAATTAAAGTCCAACAACAGCGCAACAATATATTCGAAAGGATTGCAGTTAGTTTAGAAAATTCTTAAAAAATAGATAATATGAAAAATTATTATTTTTAATAGAATGTATTTTGAGTTTTTAAAGTATTTATTTATAGCATTATTTTGTTATTCATAATATAAAAGAAAAGAATAAAATATTTTCTAATAAAACCTATCTATATTTATTTACAAAAGTATATTAAAAATTATACAAAAATGTTTTTCATATAACAAAGCGCATATTTCATTTATTTTTTGTTGTGCAACGTTCTCATTAACTTGTATCCTAGGTAATGACTGCCGTTTCATTATTATCTTCATCAAGAGCTTCATAGTCATTCTGTGCACAACATGCTACTACGTGATCTTGGACATACAAGATATTAGTGGATTCCAATGACTTTAATCGTCTCCATTTGCCCTTTAAAATTCCAAAGGCCCGATCTATATGCTTGCGAATACTAGCATGGATGAAATTGTAATGTTTTTCTTCGTCTAAGAGGTGTCCATTGTCTCGATAGGGTGCCATCATATGTGTTGTTAAACTATACGCTGAATCACCTG
Organism: Holotrichia oblita; assembly: GCA_023690525.1. Lineage (NCBI taxonomy): Eukaryota > Metazoa > Arthropoda > Insecta > Coleoptera > Scarabaeidae > Holotrichia > Holotrichia oblita. The sequence continues at coordinate 119,831,075 of CM043016.1, read as the reverse complement.
CCAGGTGTCCACCATCACAAAGTAATCTTTGGGGATTACTTTTTAATTTGTGTAATAAGGGGCTTCGAGTAACTACTCTGTTGTCATGTAGGCTTCCAACCTCTCCAAAATATATATCTCTGAAAAGTAACTTATTATCACACACTCTCTGTAAATTAAGAGGGAGTCTTTTTTCTATTATAATATTTGGTGGAATCTGTAGGAGCTTTTATGTTTATGTGCATTCCATCAATGAAACCCACTACATTAGCAAATCCACTTGTGCTAATAGCAGATTTTATTCTTTCAATTTCATCTATTGATGGCCACTTTATGTATTTCACGCTTAATTGAACAAAAACTTTTATTATACACAAATAGATGAAATGCACAGTAGCCTTACCCACTTCGAATCTTTCGCTAACACTTCTGAACGAATCAGGTGTGGCTAATATCCACAGCGTCATTAATATTTGTGTGGATAAGGGAATAGAAAAGCGTTTCAATTGTCCACCATTATGATGATACTTTCCGATCTCATTAAGTAGAAGCTGTAATATTGTATTGTTCAGGTAATAGTAAAAATAATATTTTCTCTATATTTTACCTCAAATGATGCCCGTGTCATTCGAAAATGATTATCAAATGTTTGATCTGGAAATTTCATCAAAGCATTTATATATGTTTTAAAGCGATCCTCTCGTTTATAGAAGTGTCTCTGTGCTACAAATATGTAATTCTATTTTAATACGTACATACCTAATATTATACATGTATATTAGGTAACTATCCATTCTTGTAAACGTACCTGTATCATCTAACATTATTTCAATATTCTTCACGGTATTCTTTAAAATATTCCCCATGTGTGAAATAATAATGGTATCATCCTGTAATGAATTTACAACAGCTTGCACTATTGTTGCAATTTTATTACTAATTGCCATTTTAAATATTTTACATATACACATCTATAATTCGAGCAAACACGTTGTAGGTTATGTCACAAAAACCAGCAACAAACCTAGACAAACCGGTAACAAAAAGCGTTAAGTGAACGGCTAGTAAATTTTCTAACGTTAGGCGGTCGGACCGTTCACTTGACACAGCCTAAGTGTGCTTGTTTGAAATATGGACATGTGTGTGTGTAATCTGTAGTTGCAGTAGAAGTAGTACCAAATGAAGATGACGTTTGTTTTACATTTTCCTTATGATTAGGTTCAACTATTTCCAACGTTAAAAGTTTATTGTTTAAAAATTTTAGTAAATCATTCAATAGTATCAGTATTGTTAAATGAATTTATTTTACTTTCCCACTCTTTTATTGTTTGAATATCCAGTTTTGTAATAAGTATATAATTAGTATAATTAAAATGTTAACCCACTCGTCCACCGGTTGCCCTAGCGACCTTAAGATTAATCATTGACAAATAAGCGTTGCTGTAGTTGGCACTCTTAGTATTACTGCAACAAATAATATAGAGATATTCAAACCATTTACAGAAAACTTTCCACTCATGTATATTATAAGCTGCAGCAAGTATTTCTTTAATAAACTGTCTTTTTTTTTACATAAAACAGATCCACATCAGCGGTCATTAATTTAAACATGTGACTACAACATTAAAAATTTGAATTTTGCCGGATAGTATAAATTTGTTGTTATGTAATACTTCGAACATTAGATTGATATACTCCATCAAGTCCATATCATTGCATCCAATCACCACATCATTTAGAAACGCAAAACTAAAATCAGTGACAATTTTAGAACACATTGGCCACCTTTTCCTTATGGTTAAAACATATGACTTGGGAATTTTAACAGCCATGCAGCTATACTAGCATTATCATGCTGACTGGAAATCATTTCTAAAATAGGACATAATGTATGATTTGGTAATTGTAAAATTGCGGCGTAGCAATAAATTCATTTTTCATTTTCGAAAGTTTTACGAACAATGGTACTAGTAGCATCCAAATGGAGAACAGCCTCCTTCGCCGATGCAAGTAAATGAACTTGCTCTTTACTATACATATATATATGTAGAGGCGCTCCAACGAACTGCAAATATTTTCCATGTTGTCTTTGCATGAGCACCATGTCAAACATGTCATCTTTATGGCGATCATTTTTCGCTAATATTTCGGATCGTGCTTTTTGATACACATTTGTTGATTTCACTCGTTCAACATTATTATTTTTTATGTCGATTTTATTTAAATGTAATAAATCGATTTGCCTTTGCTCCAGCACTTTCGTTGGGAGTAACTTATTTTTAATTATATTTTGTTCTATACCTCGCAATTCACTTTTTACTAACCTATGGTTGAAATTTATAGATGTACTAAATAATATAACTATGTACTGTTTACATTTTGGAAACAGTACTGGCGGTCTATAGAACTCCCAATGAGTTAAATAGGCATTGCGATATCCATGTATATTCTACGAGAAGAGCCAACGATTTTGTGTTGCCTGTTCACCGTTTATCCACATTTGAGAATAACCCACTCTATATGGGATGTAAATTTTATAACAGGTTGTGTGATCAGATAAAGGCAGTCAAGGGCTATACTAATTTTAAGAATGCCTTAAAGGCCTTCGTACTAACACGGTGTTATTATTCAATTAAAGAGTTTTTAGATGGTTAGATGAGTATTTCTGTGGTTTTTCTTTTCTATATAGTATATATGCTAATTTCTATTAGAACCGTATGATTTGTTCATATTATGTTGTATGTTTACTGACTTATCCTATATCTTGTACATTCCTTTGTACTTTAGATCCATTGGATAAATATATTATTATTATTCGAATCATTCGTTCGCGGAAAGTCGCAGTAAACACATGTGTTTCTCTACGGTCCGTAAATTCGGCATTTTTAAGGCCTATGTAATACAAAAAAAAGATTGAAATTTATATCAAAATGACTGGATAAATTTTTGTGATAAGTGGAAATAAAATTCATCAAGATCTAAATTAAAATAAGCTTATAAAAACGATCTGTCCTCTATCGTAAAACGACAAATCTTGGTGTTAAATACTTCTTATGTGAGAGAAAAAAAATCTATGTGAAAACAAATTGTGCGTAAAAGGAAATAGACTAGCTTGAAGATTTATATCAAAAAAGCGGTCAAAATATATAAATCACAAATATCTATATATTGTCTAATCAAGTTTAATAATAAAATTAATAAAGGTAATTTGTTCGAGTTGAATTTTCAAGTTGGGGATTTCTTGTGTGAATTAAAACATTGAGTGAAAGAAACTGATAAAATATTATAAGAAACTATAATATGAAAAACTAGTGCATGTGTCGGAATGTTTCGTTTGTGGTTTGCTATTATGTCTTAAAGTAAAAGGAAGACGGACAATGTTTTGATTTCTGTCTCAGTTGGATCGAGAATTTGTGTGATTTAACTGAGTATACACGATGGTACGTGTAAATTGTACCAAATGTAGTGGAACATTGCCGTCTGATGGGGACTACGTAAGTTGCATGGGTTGCAATAGCGATTATCACTATGATAGTTGTTGCTCATATAATGCCATGGGATCAAAGAAAAAAAATACTTGGAGATGTGAGGCATGCAGAGAAAGAAAACGGAACAAAGAAGATGATGAAGAGCCTGCTAATGCCAATAAAGATTTAAGCGATTTAAACGCAGTCAGAGGAGATATATCAAAGATAAAATCTATCCTCTCAAACTTACAGAGCAGTATCGCTGATATTATACATAGTCAGCAATTTATCTCAGAAAAATATGATCAAATTGTGGAAAAACAAAAAAATATAGGATCTAGTATTAAGTATTATCTACAAACTCAACTAGGTACAGTAGAATCATCAATAAATGAAATCGAAAAAACCATTGATTACTTAGAAAATAGAATTATTGAAATTGAGAAGTCTGAAAACCGAAACAAAATAGAAATTCGAGGATTGATTTAACAGGATGGTGAAGATCTTGAGATCGTAGTAATGGAGACAATAAAAAAGTTGGAGTTAGTATGAATCCATGTGATATTGATTATGCAATCAGGCAAAGAAGTAAGGACAAGGAAAAATATCGACCGGTTATAGTTAGATTTCTTTCATCGAAGAAACGAAATGAAATAATAAAAAAAAGCGTACGGTCCTAATGAATAGTGATATAGTAAGAAACGCGCAGGGAAGAATCAGTATATTAGAATATCTGTCGACATCTCAGAAAAAGGTCTTATGGGAGACCAAGGACAAAGCTAAGGAGAAAAACTGGAAATTTGTATGGGTACAAGACGGAAATATTTTATCTCGGAAAACCGAGGGATCAAAAATAATACAAATAAAGGCAATCGCGGATTTAAAGAAAATAAACTAGACGAAAATTATGTGTTGGTTTGTGATACTATTCTACATCGTCAATGGATAGGGAAATTGAGGAATTTTTGGACAACGGAAATCGGGAACAACAGGTACCATGTGCAACGCACGACTGGACTAATCTGGTATGTGAATTTTTCGTTTTTAAACATACGTTCTATAAAGAAACATTTTAATGAGTACCTATGTTTTATTAATGACTGTCTCGATAAGATAAATGTACTAGTTTTGGCGGAAGTAAATTTAACTGGCTTTGAATACTCACAATGTGAGCACTTATACGATATAAATGGCTTTGAAAGAATTGTAAATTTAAGAGAAAATAAATCAGGGGGGGATTAATGATATACATTAAGGACACTATGACATATACTGTTGTAAACACAAACTTTACCGCGTGTGAATCTATCTGCCTCAGTCTAAACTCAAATAGGGGTGCCATACATTTATTAGTTATATATAGACCTCCAAGCGCGATTTTAAAACAATTTTTAGATGAACTTGATATTTTTCTACAATTACATTCAAATCGGAATTTTCTGTTGGTTGGGGATATTAACATCGATATTTCTAAGAATACAGATACGGTAACAAACTATGAAAATATCTTAATGGGTATGGGATTATTCAGAATAATAAACGGTTACACTAGAGAAGAATTCGTAAATGACGAATTAGTAAGTTCCTGTATAGATCATATTTACTATAGGGGTATTACACATCAATGTTCCGGTAGAATAATAGCAACAAAAATTTCGGATCACTATATATATGGGACGGTGCATAATGTATGTTCCGGAAATACACAACTAATCAGACAAAGACCAAGGACAGTAGTGGATAAAAATAAAATGAAAACACTATTGCGGGATGCACTTGCAAACTTAAACGTGTCAGAGTTCACAGATGCCAATATGTTATACAATTTTGTTGACAACACATACAAATTAGCAAAAGAAAGATCTACTACAGTATCACCACGAAAAAACAGGAAAGAAGTAAACTCCAAGCCGTTGATTACCGACGACATCAAACATGCTATCAGAGGGCGAGATAGAAAATTTCAAACCTGGAAGAAATCCACAGAAGATGATGAAACAAAATCTGCACTAAGAAATTCATATGTCTGCGCGTAATTATGTTACGAATTCTATTAGGCATGCGAAAAAAAGATACTATCAAAAGAAATTTATAGATGCAAATAAGGACATGCAGACATGGAGATTGGTGAATGGAATTTTGGGAAGAACTCCTGAACATCAAGAAAACACAATAGAAAAACACATGAAAACAACTATGGTCGACATTGTAAATAGATTTAGTGAAACATTTATAAAAGCGGTATCTTCAAATGAGCATTTGTGTACAGATAACTTGTACCAGATATACATGAATAATTATAGAATGATATATAAAAAAAACGAGTAAAGATTCCATTTATATGTCGGAAATTACAGAACAACAATTGCGTGGCATAATCGTAAATATGGACAAGAGAAAATCAACTGGTTATGATGGAATACACATTGCTGACATATCCGATTTGTATGATGTGTTTCAACCCATTCTGGTAAGATTAATAAACTTATCTCTAACAACTTCGACTGTTCCATACAAATTGAAAATTGTTGTTGTGAACCCCATATACAAATCTGGAAAAAAGAGTGATTGCGTAAATTACAGGCCAATCTCTATTTTACCCAGTATTGAGAAAATAATAGAAAAATACGTGTCGGAAATCATACATAATTATTTACAGAAAAAAAATCACTGGATACATCACAATACGGCTATCAGAGAAACAAAGGAACCATAAATTTATTGCAGGAAGTTTCCAATACTATACACAGTCAATTAAATGATTATAAACACGTACTGGCACTTTTCATAGACTTCAGCAAGGCCTTCGATAGAATCAACAATAGAAAACTTTTGTTGGCGTTGGAGGATATAGGAATCCGTGGACCGCTATTAGACTGGATTAAAAATTACTTGCATGACAGAAAGTTTTGTGTAAAGGTGGGCGATGCGCTGGGCACCGTAAATAATCTGAATAAAGGTGTTCACCACTACTATACCTCATCTACGTAAATGATGTAAGCTTCTGTTTTGATGAGTGTGTGCATTATCTATATGCGGACGACACCTTACTATTAGCGATGCATAAAAACCTAAAAGACGTGGAAAATATGTTACAAAAAGACTTGCATGACAGAAAGTTTTGTGTAAAGGTGGGCGATGCGCTGGGCACCGTAAATAATCTGAATAAAGGTGTTCCGTAGGGTAGTATTTTGGGACCACTACTATACCTCATCTACGTAAATGATGTAAGCTTCTGTTTTGATGAGTGTGTGCATTATCTATATGCGGACGACACCTTACTATTAGCGATGCATAAAAACCTAAAAGACGTGGAAAATATGTTACAAAAAGACTTGCATGACAGAAAGTTTTGTGTAAAGGTGGGCGATGCGCTGGGCACCGTAAATAATCTGAATAAAGGTGTTCCGTAGGGTAGTATTTTGGGACCACTACTATACCTGATCTACGTAAATGATGTAAGCTTCTGTTTTGATGAGTGTGTGCATTATCTATATGCGGACGACCTCTTACTATTAGCGATGCAAAAAAACCTAAAAGACGCGGAAAATATGTTACAAAAAGACTTTTACAGATTTCAACTCTGGGCACATGATAAAGACCTAATTATCAACACTTCAAAAACAAAACTAATGCATATTGTCGCCAACAATTAAGCATAGTAAGTCATGTACAAACAACTAGAGCAATGGCAGATGGAAAATATTTGGTCCCTAGGGTAAATAACAAATACGGAGAAAGACAATTAAAAGTATTACTGCCAAAAATGTTGAATAAATTACCAGATAATATGTCGCATCTAAAAACAGTAAACGAAATCAAAAAAACTATTCGTGCTTGGCTGTTGCAGTCAGGAAATTAAACTAAATAAGTAGTGCGATCTTATGTTTGACATTTATTTAAATATCACGTGTGTGTAAAACTGTTAAAAATAATTTGTGCATAAAGAACGAATTTGCCGCTGTCAAGCTTTTTTTTTAGCTTAGCGGTAGTGTTTCTTATATATGTATATGTTTTCTAGATTAAGAATGGGAATTTCCTATTTCATATAGCAGTTACTAGTGCTTCTCGATTATTTTTTGCACTCTGAATGTCTGTAGATGTGCGGGATATAAAACAGATTTGCAATCGTTTTTTGTCTTTCGGGTCATTGCACTTTTCAGGTGTTTAGCAAACAAATATGTTGCGTTTTTGTTGGGTATATCGTGCTGAGGAGGAGGAAAGGAAGAAATATTTTATTTATTACGTCGAAGGAAATACATAGGCATATCATGATGATGTATTTTAATACATGCATAAGAACTACAATTCTAACGTGTTTCCGTTTAGTTTATAGTATTTTCTGTACAATAATTATTAATTTTTGATTATAAATTGTTATGAGCAACCTTACAGTTTCTTGTTGAGTTTACAGTATGTAAAATAATGGGGTTTCGTCGTTTGGTTTATAGTATATTCTGTACAATATTAATTTTTGATTGTTATTTGTTAAAGTATGATTAGATAATATAACTCTACTGTTTTTCTCGTTGAGTGTACATTTCGTAAAATAATTACCATATATTCCTGCGTGTTTTTCCATTTAGTTTATAGTTTAGTTTATAGTACATCTTGTACAATAACTATTACTGATACAAATTGTTAAAATAGGATACAGAAAGTAGAAACTTTACTGTTTTTTTTTTGCTGAGTTTACAGTTTGTAATATAATCGTTCATTTCAATATCTATGTAAATTCATTGGAGTCCTGCATAGCCAATGATTAGAATTGCTTTTGCTCCTATCACGTACTTCTGAGGATAGAAAATGGTTCTGGTTGCTATATTATATGAACAAAATGTATACGTTATATGTTACTTAGAGTTGCTACCTTTTGTTTAGTACTAGGCCCTTTTCACAAATTCTGCAATGATTGTAAGTGGCTTTTCTTTTTTTTCACAAAAGATTGGCTGTACTTCTTGTTTTTTAGTGACAGAAATGGCTTTTAGTTATTGTCTTTGCAGATATACTTATACAATACAAAGTTATATTAATTCGCAACTATCATGATTCACGTTACATCTGCTAATTGGTGCCTCTGTTTTATTTATAAGTATTTCTGAATGATTAGCACTAGGTTTTTGATGTATAGGTTTATCAGTTTATTACTAACATTTTGGTTTTGGTTATTTTATATTTTGTGTGGGGGCCCACTTCTTGTGCCTAGCTACCTCTGGGTGGTGGGGGGCAATTGGTGGTTCAGCGTGAGGTACTCGGGAGGTGAGATCAACAATTTGTTGGTTTCATGTCCTGGGGAAGGTGGAGTAAGTGGAGGAATTTGGATTAAAAAAAAAATATTATTATTATTATCTTTTGAAATATCGTTTAATAGTAGGATATAACGTTTGCAGTTATACAAGCAATAGGCATATATTTCATTCCGTTTCGAGTAAGTATTATGCTTGAACTGAATTTAGCATGTGTTATTTACATTTTTTACTTTTTCTTTCAAAATCAATGTATATTTTCCGGTAATAAGTTTATTACCTCGACAAATCAACGATAATTCATTTTCGTTTAAGAAAAATTCACCTTCCTTGAATTTACACTCCGAATATGGTTTGCGTTCCCAGTCATATTGTGTAAGATTTATAGACCCGAGTGGTAAAATCTGATAGTTATACTGCAATTTAGGTTTATTATATAGAACTATTGGTTCCACAGGAATATCTTCTAATTCAGAATTTATGTCTTTATCAAGGAAACTTGTTAAAGTAGAATTAGTTTTACTAATGCTAAATTTGCAGAAATTATGTTCAGATTTATACTTGAAAAGTTAGCATTAAATGTTTCACTGTCAGAATGATAAAGATCTTTCGGTGTTGAACAAAATATATGATTTGAAGTAACTATATATATATATATATATAGTGGCGAAAAACACTCCATTACGGAGTTACGCCGCTCCGTAGAGCTTTCTTGATCCGTTTTCGGGTGGATCACTCCTCTGTTCCTATTTTCTCTACTATCCGTCGCCATACCTTCCTGAGTCCGGTTCTCTTTTTCCAATTAACTACCCCGACCTTTGTTAAATCTTCCTCCACTTCTTCCAGCCATCTGGTTCTCGGCCGACCTCTCCTTCTCGCGCCCGGCGGCTCCCACATCAACATCGCCCGCAGTCTCGACATCGGCCCTGCTCTCCACACATGACCCAACCATCTCACTCTTTTCTGCTTAATCTTTTTAACCACCTCTTCTACTCCGAGTTCTCTCGCTATTTCATAATTCATTCTTACCCTATATACATCTTCTTCAACTTTCACAGGTCCCAATATTGCTCTCATAATCCGCCTTTCTGCTATTCGGATGGTTTCTTCAACTTTCTTTGAGAGTGTCAATGTTTCGGCAGCGTATGTCATTATTGGCCTTATAACCGTTTTATATATTTTTAATTTCGTGTTTTTTGTGAGAAGTTTACTTTTTAATAACTTCTTATTTGCATGGAATGCCCTATTCACGTCAAGTATTTTCTCATTTATTTCGGTTTCTCTATCGCCCCCTTTTCCTATCATCACGCCTAGATATTTTAATTTATCCACTTTTTCGAACTCGAACGGTCCAATCCTTATACTGCTACTGGAATTGTTTTTACCTATAACCATTATTTTCGTTTTATTTTCATTTATTTTTAATCCAAATTTTTCCCCTTCGTCTACTATTTCTCTTATCATTTTTTCCATAACACTTCTCTGCTTCGCAACCAGTACTATATCATCAGCGTATGCGATCAGTTGTCCGCCTCCTGCCCTCAGGTTATTCTTGTTGATTCTCCTGGTTACATACTCCAGGGCTAGGTTAAACAACGTCGCTGATAACGCATCTCCTTGTCTTACTCCCTTATTAATTGTGAACTGCTCTGTTTCTCCCTTCCCAGTTATTACACTGACTCTTGATTGTGACATCGTCATCCTGATTAATCTTCTCAGTTTGCCCCCTATACCTAGTTCTCTTAGTGTTGTCATAAGCACATTCCTTTTTATAGAGTCGAAGGCCTGCTGAAAATCTACAAATAACATTTCCAGCTCCAAACTGTATTCTTGGGCTTTTTCCATGATTTGTTTAAGAACATGGACTGCATCTATTGTCGACCTACCCTTCACAAATCCACACTGATATTCGCCGACAATGTTCACAGTTCTCTCGGCTAAACGGCTCTGAATTAGGGCTGATACTATTTTATACGCAGCATTTAGTAGCGTTACACCCCTGTAATTATTACAATTCTGTTGGTCACCCTTTTTATGAATTAGTACGATTTGCCCATTCCTCCATTCTTCGGGCATCCTTTCTTCTCTCCAGATTCTTTTAACTAGGTAATATATGCGTTCTTTTAGCTCGGGTCCTCCATACTTTATCAATTCCGCATTCATCCCATCTTTTCCTGGAGATTTTCCGCTCTTTGCTTTGTTGATTATTTGCATAACCTCTTCTTTCGATGGCTCATCTTCTCCCTTTTCAGTATTTTCTTCATCCATACCGTCATTCTCGTCTCCCATAGCCTCATCAAAAAGCAATTCCTTAAAATGCTGTATCCATACGTTTTTGTATTGACTTTCCTCCTCAACTACTCTCCCGTTCTTTTCTTTTATGCCAGTAGCTACACCTTTATATTGTTTTTTCTGTTCTTTAATTTTTTTGAAGAAACATTTAGTGTTTGTATTGACTCTGTTATTTTCGATTCCATTTATATTATCATTTATCCATTTTCTCTTACAAGCACGGACGTATTTATTACAGGCGCTTTTTACTTTCTTATATTCTTCTTCGTCCTCCATACGACTTGAGCCCAGCCATTTCAATCTAGCCTTAGCTTTCTCTTCAATCTTAATTCGACATTCCGTATTAAACCATGTTTTTTCATTGATTGTCTTTTTTCTTCCTATTGTTTCTTCAGCTGCTTGTTCTATACATTCTTTTATAACCTTCCATTCCTTGTCCACGTTTTCCTGTGTTCCATCCCTTTCTTCCATTAGCATTTCCAATTTCATTGCGTACCTTTCCCTAGAGCTTTCATCTCTAAACTCATTCACGTCCCATTTTAACCTGCTACTTCCATTAGGTGCTGCCTTTCTTAGTTTTTGCTTTAGTTTCACAACTACCATAAAGTGATCAGAATCCGCGTTAGCCCCTCTATACGATCTTACATCTTTCACCGAAGATTGCTTTCTCCTATTTACCAACACATGGTCAATTTGCGAGCCATATTTTTTGTTCGGGGATATCCATGTTACTTTATGTTCCTTTGGGTGTTTGAATTTAGTGCTGCTTATAATCATACCTGTCCTGGCTGCCAAGTCACATACTCTTCTTCCATTATCATTCATCCTTTCATGTATAGTAAACTTTCCTGCTACGGATGTGGCATGGCTCTCCTTTCCAATTTGAGCATTGAAGTCCCCCAAAACCATTATCGTGTCGTGCTGAGGTATTGTTTCAATTTCTTCTTCAATTTTTCTGTACATCTCCTCTTTATCTTCCTTATTCGCATTTTCAGTAGGACAATATACATTTAAAATTGATAGGTTCATCGGTTTAGCTTGTATTCTGATGTATACCATTCTTTCATTAATCGGCTTATATTCAATTACTTTTTTTCTTACATCTCCTAGTATCATGAAAGCAACTCCATTACGTGCGTGTTTTTCATTACCAGAATATCTAATAGAAAAGTGCTCCTTGAAGTAACTATATTGTTGGCTAAAGGTATGGGAGATAAATTGCACGAGAAGTTGCTGGACCTTAGACACTCACTCAATTTAAAAGCATTACGTCAGCAAAAGAAAAGATAATCTTTTTCTGTTTTTGCGAATATTAGTCACACATAGAGATTTACGTAACTGTGAATATAGCTGCGTATCGGTATAATATTTATAGTGGAGGTCAGACATTGAAAAACGTAATCCTTGCAAAACACTAAGAATTCGGTTAAATAATTCAGTTTCTTGTTTACAATGAAATTCTGATGCGTTTAACTGCAATAATTGCTTAACGTTTCCTGTATTACGTTTCAGAACCTTATTGCGCTCTTGCCATTCATTTTTTCTAAAGAGAAATAATGCAGCTTTTACAAAAAATGGATGGTTGTTCTTTAGCGTTGTGAGTTTAGTATAAGAAACTGAGCTAAAATTATTATTTAAAAATTCAGCCAATGATTCTAGAGAAATCGAACATTTGCGACCCATATTTTTTACGCAAGGAAGAGTTGTCTGACACGAGACTAGTTTTAGTGTTGAATTCAATACTGAAGTTGTGCGCGCAGTTTTAGTGTAAAAATTAGTACGAACAACGAAGTTTCTGTATGAGACGTAAGTAAGAAAACAATTACATATATGAACATGCGCATTGAACATATAAAATGCCAAAATACTTGTTTGTTTTAACCTCAAAAATATTAAGTAGTAACGCAAGCGAAATAATTGGAACATAAAAATAAAAAATCAGAACCAACTGTTGCTAGCAACAGCTATGAACGTAATTACGATATTAATGATGGGACTTTCTAAAAGACGAAAAGCAAGAAATACTCAAATAAAGAAACGAATTTGGGTAAGAAAGTGGATAAATCGACGACTAGAAGGTAGAGGATTATTAACAATGTTAAATGAGGAATTACTTATTGAAGACCTATCTTCATACAAAAACTTCCTACGGATGGATAATAACTCATTCGAAACATTATTTAATAAAGTTAAGGCTAAGTTAACTAAACAAGATACTGTTATGCTAGAAAGTATCCCAACACGATCTAACTAAGATTCTTTTTAATTTATACTTTCATGACAGTAGATAAACAAAATTTTAGGTTAGAGACGACTCTACGTTTCTTGGCTACAGGTGAATCCTACCGATTGTTGATGTATAGCACTAGAATTGATGAAACTATCATATCACGGTTTATTCCTATCGTCTGCGATGTTATTTACCATTTGCTCAAAGACGAATATTTGAAGGTAAATGTTATTATTATTTATGCAAATTATATATATAATATTGTTGAAATGTAATATTATAGACCCCTGATGACAAAAACACCTGGCTTAAGGGGACGTTTCCGCGCCTAAATTTTCATCATATCGTTCAAACTGTATTTTATGTCGCAACTGAAACATAGATGGCTCGGAGAGTACTATATTTCTATATACATCACAAATTTCCGTTTCAATTTAATGACCTTGATTTAATTCCGTACTATAAGTTTATTTGCTTTGTATTTGGATTTACCTGAATAATCAGACTCTCGGTTTATCTTTGTCAGTTGTATTGGATTAGGAAAGGGTAGAGCGAGCAATGAATACATTATTCGTATTGTACCAAATTGTGTTTCTACTGTTCGCTAGTTGGTTTTTCTAGTCCTGCAAGAATTCGCAAGAGATTTATTTGTTAGCATTTTTATCATTTTTTACTATTATTGTTATTAGTGTAAATAAAAATACCGTATATACAGTAGTAATTCCAGGTTTGTGTATATAGCGGTGTTATATACTTATATAAATATGTTATGCTGCGATAGCTTATCAATTTACTAAAGGTTTTGCTAGCATAAGAATTAGGTACATGCATAGAGTAGTGTAGAGTAATTTTTTCAGGATTTGCAGAATGGATAGAAGAGCAAGAAATACATCATTTCGCCAATGTATTCTTTATAAAAACCCTAGACTTTTGAAAATGCAGGAACGACGGGTAAAAAGAAAAATATGATATTCAGTCCTATATATAAATTTTTTGAAATTTCGGTCTAATATATTTAACTTTTTCTAGATCTTATAGCTAATAATGGATTAATTCATATTAAAAAGTAGGTACCTACCTGTACCAGTTTACATATCAATAAAACGTTTGTAGAACAAACAATTCAATTTATTATTATATCAATAATGAAATAGTTCCTAAATTAGAAACATTTTATCAGACTTTTATATTTCCAGAAATAATTAATAAAAAAGCAAGTTGTGTTATTTCTTACCCATAACTAGCCTTTTATGTAAAAATTAAGGTATTTTTATTTAACTTCTTAGGTTTTTAAGTATCCTTATTAACTTATTACTTTCTGTAGTAATCTGTTGCATACTGGTGAAACATATTAAAAATAAAATTTAATAACAAAAATACTTTTTTGTTTCCTCTAATTTGTTAAACTGTTTAAATTGCAAGTATAGTATAAAACGATAATTTGGAAAAAATTATTTCAATTTGACATAAAACAATTTTTTTTTCAAAAAAAATACGTAAATAGGCCTTAGATTAATAGTAAACCTCAATATTTAGAAATTTAAAATATTTAGAAAATTTAATAATAATTTCTAATAAGGTTTTAAATTTTGTTATGGCAATTAAAAATTTTATTAGCTTTGTTCGATTTGGTCTTCTGCTTTATATAGTAAAAGGCACTATCATGCGCCATAAAAATACCCTATTCCATTTGCATTGTCGTAAGAGCGAGTTTCGAATATCACTGCATGCGTCGTGTTGTAAACGTCTAAAAGGAACAAACCTATTGACATTTAATGAGCGTCATCTGTTGCACAATCGCTGAACTTCATGCATGTACATTTGCCTTCGGCATCAAATTATTGAGCATTTACTAAAAAAATACCATACATTTTTTAATTACACTATATTTCTAGCTACTGTGTCTTTTTTATGGAACTACATGTATATATCTAGGTTATGATTAAGAGATATCGTTAAAAAAGCCTTACTTCGTCAAGTAATTTTTACTAATTTTTTTATTACAGGTCTTCCAATTTTCTTTTGTTAATCAGCAACTGCCTAATGCAGTTATAGTTTTATAGAAATTATAATAATTTCGATATTCTTGCACGTTTAGAAATCTACGGTACTCTAAGAATGAGGAAAATTTAAACTTCCCGCACAACTGTGTAACGTCACCTTAAAGTGGCTCAGCAGTTTGAAGAATTATGGCAATTTCCTAATTGTTTACGTGCCCTTGATGGACGCATAAAGTTTAGACCGCCTGTTTCTGCAGGATCCTACTACTACAATTATAAAGGCGATCAGTCGATTGTACTTCTTGGCTTAGCAGATGCTCGATATAAATTTACATATTATAATGTAGGGGTTAATGGTCGCATAAGTGATGGCGGGGTTTTTAGGAAGAGTGGATTATGTAAAACCATATCCACCAACAGTTTAAATTTTCCTGATGATCAGACATTACCTGGACAGACATTAAAAACCCCGTTTGTGATTGTAGCCGATGATGCTTTTCCTCTTTCGACGAGGATTATGAAGCCTAACAGAGGACTCTCACACGAACAACAAACGTTCAATTATCGACTGTCCAGGACAAGAAGAATGATTGAAAGCACCTTTGGAATATTAGCGAATCGATTTAGAGTACTGATGAATCCAATTCTTCTACTGTCACCAGATAAAGTAGTAAAAATAACACTGGCATCTATTGCACTACAACTTCATAGCTACAGAAAACTGGAGATTATATACAGAGTTGAATGAGGATGAAAACAGGCAGCTTCCAAACATAATGTGGAAATCGGTCAACAGTTATTGCACTTCAAGTGAGAGGAAATTTCAAAAACTATTTTAATAGTGAAGTGGGTGCTGTTGAGGTCTGTGAAGATGGCACCTCCACATGTAAAATCTTTGGGAAACAATACGGCATTCGTTTGTCCATGTTTGTCCAGAGAAAAGTTTTTTTGCCCACCCTGCAAAAATTTTTTATGTGAAAAAAACATTTTTTGGTAAAAAAACCGAAAATCAAAAAATCAACTTTTTTCACGCTAAATCGTTTGCCCATGTTTGCCCAGAAAAAAATTTCGTTTGCCCACCCTTCAAAAATTTCTTATGCGGGAAAAAAATTTTTTGGTGAAAAATTCAACCTTTTTCACGCTAAATCGTTTGCCCATCGTTAGTCCAGGATTGCCCAGCGAACCGCTTATCATTTTTGATTAATACAAGCGTTGAAAAACTTTGCTCACATAAATATGGCGTCGAAAATGGAAGTAGTGTTAAGATTGCTTTGTCGGAAATGCGAGGGATATTCTTTTTTAACGTAAATCCAGAAAAAAATTAATGGAACTTCGGAGAAGCGAAGTTTTAGAGTCATGTCATTACGTAAATCTGTAAATTCCTCTGGAATTTGCAAAGGCAGTGCTTCCGTAGAAATTATTGCATTGGTTGCAAATGGATTTCGAATCCAATCGTATTGTTCCGTATTAATAGAATAAAAATACTGATCAAATTTCTGCTGAAGCATACTTAAATGTTGTTGGGCCAAATCCACAATTAATTGTTTGTTTTCAATTGCACTATGGTTGGTCCTTTGGTACATTTCCAAACATCATTTTTGCAACTCTTTCTGCCAAAGTTCGAGTTTTTGTTTCGATCCTTGTAATTTGTCGGAGCTCGACAATATATTCTCATGTGGACCTTGCATTTTTTTATTAAGTTCATTCAAATGCTCGAATATATCAGCCATGTATGCAAGTTTGGCTATCCAGTAATCATCATCGAGGTGCCGATATAGTTCGGGCAAATTTTGATTTAAAAGGAACTCACGCACCTCGTGACGAAGCTGAAACAATCTAGCCAAAACTTTGCCTCGGGATAGCCAACGAATTTCAGTATAAAACAATAAGGATTCATATTCGGCTCCCATTTCTGCACAAAGTATTCCAAAGATTCGCGAGTTTAGGGCTCTTGATTTAATTATGTTTACTATTTTAATGCATTCATTCATTGTGTTCAAAAGTTCGTCGGATTTTTTTGTTTTACACAAGCGACAAAACCCTTCTTACTACCCGTCATTGCCGCAGCGCCATCCGTGCAAACAGCAATGCAATTGCTCCATTGAATATTATATATTTTGAAGAAATCATCGGTCATTTGAAAAATGTCTTCACCGGTAGTTCGCTCTGGAACCTCCTTAGAAAATAAATAATGTTCTTTAATAAAGTCCTCGTCAACGAAACGTACAATAGCTATCAGCTATGCTTTATTTTTAATATCGGTTGTTTCATCGATCTGAAGCGCAAAATTTTCAGCCAATAACAGTTTTCTAATCAGAGTTCCTAATATATCGCTTGACATATCGTGAATACGTCTTTTAACAGTATCGGCAGACAACGAAACTTTATTCACTTCCTTAACTTCATTGGGCCCAAGCATAAGTCGAACAATTTCCATGCATGCTGGTTTAATAAGTGTTTCGCCGATAGTATGTGGTTTCTTTTGACGTGCAATTAATTTTGCAACATGGTAGCTAGCTTCTAAGGCCTTTTCAGAAACTATAACGGCCGATTTCATAAATATCTTCTGTTTTTTATTTTGTTCTAAGCACCTCTTAAAATACTGTCTGTCTTCGTTGGCGTGGATGGGATGGTTTGAATGTAGATGGAGTTTTAATTTACTGGGTAGCATTGACTCGTTTGATAGCTGTTCGCTGCAAATGATGCACTGTGGCTATGGAGACGTTTCGTCACCACAGCACGAGAATCCATATTTAATATAGTCTTCGCCGTACTTTCTTTTCACTATTTTTTTAGTTTTTTTGTAACACTTGTGCTGGTTCTTCATTCGGATCTTTTCCACGTAAAAATTTATCCATATTTAAAGGGGTTAAAACAAAATATGTATCACACGAAGAAGGCTAACCACACAGAATTCAACAACACAATTAATAGTAATTATCGTAAGTGGTGGAAACTTGTTTACTTAACTTTGTGTTACTGACAATTCTGCACACGATAGTAATGGCGGACGAGTGAACGTGAACTGAGCCGCTTCGCCCGTCACTAGTGCAAATGCGTTATAACGCAAGCGCAAGGGCATGAGTCTTCAGCGATGCGCATAAGGGTCATTTTTTCTTTGTTTCTTTGTTTATGACTAATTTGGTGCGGTCATGGTGTGGACAAAGCACACTGCGCAGTTTTCAATAATTAGCACCAGGCGCTGGAGGAACATTGAAAAATTATATAATAATAATTTTTATTATTCTATACTAAAACTCAAATACCTTGTATTTGACCGCGGCACACCTGTATCCAGTTCACGGCACACCGGTTGCGGAGCACTGGAATAGGTGAGTACATGGGACTATTTGTTTATAACAAATGATTATTTTTACCGTTATGATGGTTATTTTGTTTGTCCATCTCTCGAATTCGATTGTCCAACCTCTACTTTCGTTGTAATAATAATTTAACAATAATAAAATGGAAAAAAAAACCCATTCGCGATGTAAGGGTGAGTATAAAAAAAAATACAATTAACAATAATGTACAATTTTTATATAGTTCGTCCATCGCTTGAATTCGATTGTCCAACTCTCAGTTACATTGTAAAAATATTTAAACTATAGTAAAATGGATAAGGCCCCTATTCACGATGTATAGTCGAATACATGGAACTATATGTTTATAATAAATGATGATTGTTAATGTTCAATTGGCTATTTATTTTGCACATGGAGGAGTATTAGTAGGGAAATGAATGTAGTCAATACGTTAATAATAAAGCATATACAATGTTTGAACTTATATTTAATATCAGTCTTCAAAATAGTATAATCTCTACACATTTATTCTAAAAGCTATAACTAGAAAAAAAAAACATATTTTTGCATATTTTTGAGTTATTCTACTCCAAAAAAATGTTATCTTGAGAGATAACTCAGCAAGGTCATGTACTTTTCTTTTAAATGTTGTCAAGAGATAAAGTGTGAAGTTTCAGAAAGATTGCTGGAAAACTGACTGTTAAAAACGCAAAAGTCCAGATTACACGGCTCCTGCAGCTGGAGTGGAGGTTATGAAGTGATGGATTATTTAGTTGGCTTGATCCGGTGATAAACTGATGTGATGCATAGAAATTGATAATTACAGCCTATTTTTATCCCTTATTTCTTGAAAATTTAGAAAACCGGTACCTTCTTCCCTTAAATTTAGATTCTCACATAAAATAAATTGTCAGCGTTGATTGCCGTTGTATGTGTATTACGGATTGGCTTAGGTATTCTATTCAGATCATTTTTTTCGAACCACATCCCTGTGACGCTCCTGCAATACGCAGTGTAATGTGCTGGCTTGTAGCAAACAATAATACCACCTAGAACGTATGCTACATGTTCTATTGTAATTTTTTCTGCAATATCTGATGTCATTTCCTTTTTGTTATATTTAGACTTATTAATTGTTATAAACAGTTGAGTGTCTATAAAAAGATATGAGTCCTCTTTGATTGTTATTTTTGTTTGAGACGAACATTTTGTACATTTTCCTTCTCCATCCTGGAGGTTCTGGCGAAGAAATATATTTAAATACGTTCCAAAACTTAATCCTTTGTCTAACCCGTCCAATTCTAAAATAACAATCTTTTTAATTTGATTTTTACAATTTTCACATTTTATAGATTTTTCAAATCTTGGGATGTTAGTAAATAATAATAATAATAATAATAATAATAATTTTTTTTTATTAATGCCCCATCATCTTCCATCTCTCCTCACGCAGGCATACGCAGCCACACCCACCAACAAAAGAGCAGCGCCCATCTGCGGACGGATGCCACCGCGCAGGCCGCCCAAGAAAACAAAATCTAAATCAAAATTGTATACAAAAGTAATTTAAAATACATTCAAGAAAAATCAAATCAAACAATGTGAATAGACAGTTTAGGGTAAATTAAACCCTGTTAGGAGATTTATGTACTTAATCTAAACACTCTTAGAGGAAAAGAATTATTCTTAGAAAAAGTTACCACTAAGACTACAAGTCTTATCAGTGGTTTACACTTTATCATATAAAAATAAGACTATTGTACTTATGTGTGCATGTAAGTTAGCGCAATACGATAACGTTCCAAAATAACATGAATTACTCATTGAGTCAAAAATGATTTAATCGAGGTAATAGGCACAAGAAATACTATGCCAATCAGTGAAGGAAAACAAATAGGTTAAAAACCAAAAAAAAAACAAAAAACAAAAGCAAAAACAATAATAAAACAAAAGCAATGACAGTTCGCAGTCACAACCAATCAAGAATTAGTCAAGACGGCATATAGTCAGTGTAGTACATTATCATTATTACGCAACACACACTATATTTTATTCTAACACAAAGTGATGTATTAACCAGTGTCTCAGTTTGATCTTGATTTCGCTCACTTTATTTAAGTTTCTCAAGCTTGTAGGCAGTAAGTTAAGAAACGTAGGTATTAGTTTATTTAAGGTTCTGTCACCATATTTGTTTATGGATAGTGGAATATGCATTGAATCAGAAGATTTTGCTCGCGTCTGATAATGGTGAGGCAGGAGTGTTCTATAGTTGGGAGAAAAGTAGTGCTTTAATAGCACGTTGTAAATATATAATTTTCTCACTGTTAATATATTCTCTCGGTTACATATTTCATCGATATTGTTTGTTTTATATATGTACTTAAGGACTCTATTCTGTATATTCTGGATCGGTTGTATATGTATTGCGGAGGCTGTTCCCCATGCCAAAATACCATATCTAATAATGGACTCGACCAAAGAGAAGTAAATTGTTTTCAAGACAGGCACTGGTAAGAATTTTGAAACATAGTAGATCTGATTGGCAACAGCTCTCAGTCTTTTGGTCATGTGAATGGTGTGTTACTTCCAGAGGAATACTTTATCAATCATAAGTCCCAAATACATGTGCCTCTCCACAATTTCCACGGTATTACTGCAACTGCAATTTCCAACTTCTCTGTTGTGTAGGCAATTTATCGTCGGTCGTGGAATACCATCTTTTCTCTAATCAGGCGCTGTGATTGAGGTGACGATATTATCATTGCCTTGGTCTTAGCTTCATTTATGATGAGAGATTTGTCATGCGCCCACGCCTGAAGACATCCGAAATCGCTATTCAATCTCTTAATAGCTTCATTAAGATCTGTATGCTGTGAAATAATTAGCGTATCATCTGCAAACAACATGTATTTTGTGTTCTGAAAGCAGAACCTCGCATCATTTACATACAGCAGATAAAGAAGTGGACCGAGGATACTACCCTGAGGCACGCCCCTGTTTATGGATCTCATTTGTCCAACCGTTCTACCCACTTTTACAGCGTAGTACCGTTCTTGTAAGTAATTTTCAAACCACTCCTATACTATGCCGCGCACGCCCACATTCCATAGCTGCTGCAAGAGACGCTTGTGGTCTAAGCTGTCAAATGCTCTTGAAAAGTCTACGAACAGACAGACTGCAAAAACTCCCCGCTCCAAACTTGTGTTTATTGTGTCCGCAAACCTATCCAAGAGATCATTTGTGCTCCTCCCTCGTTGGTATCCAAACTGATGTGTATCCAATATATCATACTTTGCCAAGTAATCAAGTAGACTGTCAGCCACATAACGCTCAGTAATTTTCTCCATGGTTGGTAAAATAGAAATGGGGCGATAGTTATTATAATCTTACAGTTGGCCCTTCTTATAAATTGGTGGAACGATTGATTTTTTTGACTTTTTGGAAGTTGCCCAGTTCGGATGGATAAATTAACTAGTTGCAGGAGGGGTTCTTCAAATATGTCCCAATACGATGAAATCAATTTTAAGTCCATACCATCCCATCCTGGTCCCTTGTTTTTATTGAGTTTATTCATAGCATTGCGCAGATCCTCAACGATCATTTCTGACAACACCATTGATCGAGGGCATATTGTCGCGGTCAGATCATAAGTTACAATATCACATTGATGTACTATATCATTTATCGACCGGTCAAATTGTGTACCGAAGTCTGTGGCAACCTCCAATTCAGTTTTTTTAAAATACCGAGTTAAGTCATGTGTCCCGTTTGTTTTCTTTCTTCTTCCCAATACTTTATTTATTTTTTTCCAAGTTTCCTTCATATTTCCTTATATTCAAGAAATTTCTCTTCGTAATATATTTTTTTTACAGTGTATATTTTTTGTGTTACCTGGTTTCGCAAGTTGGTATAACGTTTCCGTAAGTCATTTTTTGTCCGTTCATCACCATTACAGCGTTTCCAGGTTCGAAAGCTTCTGTCCATCTCATGGATGATATCTACAATGCCTTGGTTAACCCAGGGCTTACCATCTAATCTCCTGCGACGCCCTCGCCTTATTGGCACTGAGGATTCCCGCTTTGCGAGGTCAAAAGACTCGCAAATGTGGTTGTATAGTCTGTCGACATCGTTCATATTATGTATTATTTGCTGGCTAAGTAACGCAGTTAATCTCGATCTGAATGTCGCCGAATCAATTCTACTGTATGTCGAGTATACTTGCTCAACTCGCGCTAAGTGATTTATTCTCCATATACCTGAGATGATGTAATGATCAGAGATCTTTGATTGCACTACTGCTGCCACAGGCTCGTGGAAAATTCCTCTGAGAAATATATGATCAATACAGGAGCTAGTCACAGCACCACTTCTTAATTCCTCTCGCGTAGCTTTATTTATCAAGCCTCGGAAACCATGTGTTACGAGAGTAGTCTCGTAGAGCAAGGAAGTATGGGTCTCCACAAGTGTATCTATGTTTATGTCGCCAATTACTATCATGCGTTTACATTTTTGGTCAGAAAGTATGTTATGGAGCTCATCTATAAATATAGCTGTACTTCCATTTGGTGGTCTGTATATTGCCAGTAGCACCAGTTTACTCCCCGGAATACACAAGTCGAAGGCCAAATATTTAGCATTTTCCACAGATAATGATATAGGAGTTGCTGGATATATATCTTTAATGTACATCAAAATACCACCACCACCTTTTCCCTCGCGACATTTGTAGTGTATTTGGAAGCCTTCAACACGCAAGAAATCCAGGTGATTGCATATTGAGTCGGCATTTAAGTCTATCTCAGACAACACCATTACATCTATTTGATGATAGTAGTTATGGACGTATGCATCAAACTCCTCAAAATGAGATTTAATGGATCTGATGTTTAGATGAATGACACTAAAGTGATTTATATTTGTATCGTGGATAAATAAAGATTCCAAGTTTGTATGTGTTACACATACCTACATCAGTATCGTTCAACTCAAGTCAATTTGATCCAAAATATCCATCCCGACTTTCTATATTACAATTTATAGTTTGAGCATTTATAAACGTGTTTATCTAAGTGTCTAATACATATTTATCTAAGTATCTAAAATTATTTTAAAAGTATAAGGAAAAAGAAAAAAAAACTATCGCTATATTGTAAGTAGCGCAAACAAGTCTAAATACCTATAGGTACTTTAAGTAATATCAGCAAATAAGCAAACAAGAAAATAACACTACTTCCAGTACATTATTCTACATATAAAAGAAACATCTGTTCGTATCATCGCATAATATCAAATAATTCGAAGGAAAACAAGAAGTATATATAAAAATTGTTGCTGTGGTTTTTATATGTTCATATCAACACATGTATTATCATGTCACACTTAATTCACCAATCAAGCATTACGGTAAGCGGCAAAAGGCCAAAACATGCAAATAAAATGCAAAAACAGTTCGCACGATAGATATAATCCTATATCCATACACAACTTCGCATATTTCACTAAATGCATAAATAAATGATACCCAATTTAAGCGTATAAGAACAGTTTTTATAGGCACGATAAAGTTTTTATTGTCGTTCACTACTGCGTAATTATGATATCGAGTTAATTTAGTTGAAGAGATTAATATGTAAGCAACTCTTCTGTGTTTCTAACTAAATATTTTTACACGTTAATCCTTGCATGTAATTTATATAATAAGTAACCATCCGTATCAAGGCTGCCAGAGCAGTAATCGCATAGTTCGAACGATATTAATCGCATTAGGCACCCATGTCAATACAACCAGTTGGATTCGTCACTTAAATT
Source organism: Holotrichia oblita (assembly GCA_023690525.1). NCBI lineage: Eukaryota > Metazoa > Arthropoda > Insecta > Coleoptera > Scarabaeidae > Holotrichia > Holotrichia oblita. The sequence goes on along the minus strand of CM043016.1, from coordinate 119,806,748 downwards.
ACGCATATATTGATTAGTAGGTAGAGTCTTATATCTTAAATGTCCAAAAAGCAAAAATAATTCATGAATTTGATAGGGTAAATTAGGGAGAGTTGGCCACAGTTTTTTACATGCTGTCCAAAAAATAAATATATGAGTCGTAGAAACTGAATAGATATATTTCGAGGTAACTATATTATTCTACAAAATAAAACATAATACAAAACATGAAAATTAACAATCAATTGTCTAGAAAGAAAGATGAACCCAACAGTTGCTCTTGGCCATCTCACCCCAACTGCTCGGGTGAGATGATCAGTGCACTTTGGTATAGATGGCCAGTATTCTGGTTCTCACTTTTTCTTTTTTATACCGCACAGTTGGCACAGATCTTCGAAATTGGTACAATTTTCATGCAACCAGTGCTTGCAATTTAGACATTTGATCCAATCTTCTACCTTTTTGGTAGTGTTATAATTTTCTCCACAACCAACGCATTCAGCATTGCTATCATCCTCTGCACCTTCATCTTCACTCTCTAGCTGCACATCTGCATTAGATTCTGAACTCGATGACAGATTCTTCTTTACATATTTTCGTTTTTGGGCAACCTTCTTTGTATGTTTAACCGTATTCTTTTTTTTTCTTTTCAGTGCCCTTGCTTTAACTTCTGCAATATTTTCCGGTGACGTTAAAATTGCACCTGTTTGGTTCGTTTTTTCAAGCTAGGAGTTATAACCGGGACAGGATTAATAATTGATTCTAGCAGTTTTCCTGGAGTACCTTTATCAAGGTTGGCATTATCTGAACATGATGACGCTAGTGTTGCTGGTGAGGGTGGTGGAGTAACAGAACGTGAGGTAGATGGCAGAAATAGGTCATTTGCATTCTTCTTTGAACACTGTTGTTTCGGTATATTTTCATCACACTGCACAAAAGTAGTTTTAGAGGTTCTTGGTTTCACATTCATAGATTCACTATGTGCTGATTCTTGTGTTAGTGTTTTATGGGCGCCGGATTGAGACTGCGAAACTGCTCCGTTGTGCGCTTGTGGATTTTCCACTGATTGATCAGATATTTCATAAGCATGCTCCGGGATCGCTTCAGAATTGGAGGGGCAAATTCCCGTCGCTTTAAACCCAGCAATTGCATTATTTTGAGTAGCTGACATTCCCCAACTTTGGGACAGGAGATTACCAAACTGAGATCTTTTGATTTGTCTTCCTGGGTTTGTTCTAATCCAGTTTCTACATGCATTGTAAAAATTGCTTTTCAGTGATTTAAACACAGCTCGATCTAATGGCTGTAAAAAATGAGTTGTGTGACTAGGTAGACAAATCAACACAAGATCATTAGCATCTGCAAGCTCCAAGAGTTCGACGGAAGTACAATGAGATGCGTGACCATCTAGGACCAAAACAACCTTGCCATTTGGTTTCCTTGGTATGAACATTTCTTCTAGCCATCTTAGGAATAGTGTTGTATTTACATAAGCTGATTTCTCGGACATGTACACAGCTGCTCCTGGTGGCCGTATTCAAATTCATCTTTTTTATTTTATCCCTTGAATATGGAAACCGGTGGCAAAAATGTCCCTTCCGCATTACAGCTCGCAATTACAGTAATTGTTTCGCCTTTTTCTTCAGACGATAATGCATGTACATCCTTGGACCACTTCTGTGCTACCACATAGCCTGTTCTGTTGTTAAGTTGTAGCCCAGTTTCGTCAACGTTATATATCGAACCAGGCTTATTAAACAGATTATTTTCTTCTAAAACGGACCCCAGTAGGTCAAAATAAGACGCTACTTCAACACGGTTCATGCCTAGGCCTCGAGCCAGATAAACTGTCTCTGTTTTTCTTATGGACAAATCCCGATTTCTGGATAAAAAGGAATGAAACCAATCATAACCTGCTTTTTGGATATTTGCGTTGAATTTATGTTTTAGTTTCAACTGCTCGGCGAAATGGTATGCTACTCTTCTAATGTCATCAATCGTTAAAGGAAACCCATGTTTCTGCATTTTCTTTATATGTATAACTAGTTTCTTCTCATTAAATTCTCCAAACGTGGAATCTGGCCCCAACCTACTTCTTTTAATGCAGTCATTTTTTTTCACTCTTCTTTCCAGCGTTTTGCGAGGTATTCCAAAATTTTTAGAGGGCCTCATGACCGCCATACCATTTTTCACGGCATCAATTGCGTTTTGTAGACTTTCTTCATTCCAATTACCTGTGGTAGTAGTGCCCTTTCTTCTATATTTGGTAGGCATTTTGCTACAAATACAAAAAAAAACACTTATTATTATGGCCAACTATACCATAATACTGGGTGGCCGACTCTCCCAAATATCAGGGAGAGATGGCCATCCATATTTTTGCAGCTCATGTGGTGGCAACAACGTTATTATTAGGTTAAAACACTTCTATAACTATTACGAAGCATCATCTACAGCAAATTGTTAAGTCAATATAATATATCATACACAGTAAAAAATTTTTACAGTAAACTTCCTGGTAATTTTTGCTCCAGACACATGACTGTAGTTTTACAAAAAAAAAGTAAAATCACAGTAGCAACTGTAAAATTACAGTTCTGGTTTTACAGCAATATATTGTAAATATACAGGGTCTATATTGCTTAATTATACAGTTATATTGCTGTAAATACACAGTAAAGGATGTAAAATCACAGTTCTGGTTTTACAGAAACATACTGTAAATATACAGTGTCTGTATTGCTAAATTATAGAGTTATATTACGGTAAATACACGTTAGCAACTACGTAAATATACAGTGATTGAACTGCATAATTATTCAATCACGTTACTGCTGTAAAGACACATTAGAAAGTTCTAAATAACGTTCGGCATAACTAAATGTGTTATTTGCTTACTATTTGTTATAATAAGCATGTAGTAGTAAATATAGTTATCAAATCTTCTATAATTTACAACTATGACAACATACATATGTAATATATATTTAAATATACATACTTTGTAGGATTGAGAATTAATATGAAGTCTTCATGGCATATGGGCATATATTTGACAGTTTCAGTGAGGAACCTCCGATTTATAACTTATAACTGGAAATGCTAACAATGTAATATTTTATACATACCTTCGTATTCGATTTCTTAAACTATAAATGTTGTTCCATTAATACGGTAACAAAAATTAAGATAGATATAAATAAAACAATATTTTTATAGTGTAGACAGATAACTTTATATCAAACTTAAAAAGCAAAACAAAATTACAAACAATATTGTTATGACTATAATATATGTAGGTAACAAAGCTTTATATTGCCCACATAAACTTGTTATACATACAAGAAAGAACCATTAGCATACTATTTGCAGAATTCTTTTAACTTATTAATTAGGTTAATAATTTTTTTTGTGGATCTTGGAAGAGTTGATTTTTTCCCCACGGATGGATATATTTTCATAAAATAAGTTTGAATGAATTCTAAAGTTAAAGCAATTTCTTTTGGATATTGAATATTGAAAATAAAATATAATGCAAAACATCCCGATACGGTTTCGGCGCAATCATGTCCAGAAAATATTTCAAATTTTTCAAAGAAGATTTTGTACGTTGTTTCACCTTCCTCTTCTGAAAGTACAGAATAATTAATACTCAATGTTTTATTTACAAAGGTCAACCCAGCCTACCAATTTCTAGTATGCATGGTGCTAGTGTTTTGCCAGTGCTGTCTTCCACATTGTGGACCTAAAAAGATTATTCATATAGTATAGTGATTGTTCTTGAAACATAATGGGGAAAGCAGTATTATGAGAGAAGAGATTGCAGCCGTGTTTTTGTGTTAAAGATGTAATTTATAGCCAGACATGAACTGCACACATACCTCAGACATCACTTGCCAAAGGACATCAAAGTCTTCTTTAAAATATTTGGATATACAAAGTAATATAGTCTTCTCTTTGCGCGTCCCTTCACATACTTCTTTACTCAACATTCCACTGAACAATCCAAAATCTACTATCTTTTGATAATGATTTTGTAATGATGATACCAAGTCCTGTAGGTCCATACCTGTGAGTTTTTTGAAATGCCATGCTATTGCTCTCATGTTAAATAATATAGGATATTTGCTTAAAATATCGTTAACTGATGGAGGATCTTCGATATTATTTAGAAAACTTCTGATAAGTGGATATGATTCATCCAGCATATCGTCAAAATTGTCAGGTATATTATCTTTGGCCAGTTCGCCAAGTTTTGTAATTGCAGCACTGTTTGCCCCTGCAATTTGTGGTGCCCATTTTGGGCAACCTGCCATGGCACTTATTTTTCTTTTCAATAGTTTTTGGGGCACCATTGGTTCAGCGTTAGTTCTTTTGTGTGGTCGTCGTAAGTAGGTAGCTCTCTCGGAAAGTTTATAAAATAAACAGCTGCAGCCATCTCCTACAACTCTGTTATCATCGTCGATATCAGTGAACATTTTTGGATATTTTGACGCTAATGCTCTTGCAGTTTCTTTTAATATTCTTAATGGTATACGTTCGTTGATTCTCCGAAGTTCATCAATAACTATATGCACAACTTGAGTTTTAACACTTTTATTACTACCATCCCCATTTTCGCAGGCTTCAAGCATTGTTTTAGTAAATTTTTCGTATGGAATTTCGAAGTGGTTCCATTCATTCTGACTGAGAAATTCTTTCCTTTCATTCTGACTGATACTGCCACAAGATTGAGATGATGTTGTTGAATTTAAAGAAGTTTGGCCTGATGAAGCCGTTACTGTTGATGGAAGCTTGGATGGCGTACATTCCGTCCATATTTCATTTGTTTGCAGTAAGATCAATATTTCGTTTTTCACGTGTAGTAAAATGGCATCGTTATCAATCTCCGTACCATCACTCTCCAACACTAGCCGTTCCCCATTTATAGCCAATTTTAAAGAAGCTGTAAAACAATTTAGATTAAATTAGCAAATTTGTAGTATTAATATTGCTGATTAACATACACTTAGGAAAAAGCAAGCGAGACAATTACGAGAATGAATTTATATGAAAGTGAAATAATTTGTCAGACATTAATATTGTTAAAATATACATCTTTCTAATGAAAACAACACATTGCGAACCGATAAATAATAAGTATATTAAAACGTAAATTTATTTACCTTTCAGAATAAGTCGTTCGTATATATTTTCGTCTTCTTCCACCGACACGAAGGATTTTCTAGTCCGGAGATTGTTCCAGATTTTGAAAATATGCATTCTGGAAACATATTTTTGAACGAGTGTTACAGTACATGAAAAACAGATAAAATAACTAACTATATATCTACAGCAGCAATATAAAGCTTTGCTTTCAGAAAATGCCAAACATAATTATTATTCAAGGTTTTAAAAGTAATGTACTAATCTGCAGTGGTTAGTTATTCAAACTTACTTTACTACATAGTGTTGAACACATGTTTTCAGCTTATTTATATAGCCCTATGCTATTTGAATACTACAACAATTTTATTTACATAAATACATTTACATATACATACAAAAAGAACAATTTTATTTACATAAATACATTTACATACATACAAAACAAATCATAACACTAAGTGTATAATTTTAACAAGAACATACATTCAGAGACATTATGAAGTAAATGCTACAGGCCTTATTAGGCGCAGTAAACAGGAAGAATTGATATCCCGATCCTTAAGTCTAGATTGATTCATGATTCAAATACAGCAGACATTAAGCTGTATCTACAGGAATTGGGCTCATTGATTTGACAAAGAAGAGGTTCTGGATTCAGTAGATTTTCAACATCTACATGAATAGTGGATTTATTAGAACCAACATATATCTCATAATATAACCCTATATCTTGATTATATATAATTCTTTTTTCATTGCCAATAAAAGATATATTGTTAAATACACCGTTAATTAGTATGTATTTTATGTCACACAACACTAAAGATCCGTAGTCATCTTTACCAAAACATACCAAGGCTCCCGTCTTGTATGTTATTCCTTTAAATATTATTTTTGTCGTAACAAAAGAGTTCTCAACATTTATTCTAAAGCGGACTATATCGTTTGCAATACTACCAAATGTATCTACTTTGTCAAACTTGTCGCATTTTATTTTGGAATCATATACGGTACTGTGTGAAAGATTGCGTGCTACCAGTAGCTGGTGATGTTCACTCAAAGTATGCAATACATTTTTATAATTTTTCGTGTGGCTAATAATATTTTTAAAATATTTATGTTTTGCCTCGAAACGTAGAGACCATAAATGACGTAGTGGTCCAAACTCTCTTATTAAAAAAGGGTAGTGTGTGAGGTAATGATGTTTAGGCTTGAATGTCTCATTCGGAAATAATTCTTTCCGCAGCTGTAAGTATTCTAATATCAAGTTGTTCAAATAAGCAGTTTGACCTACAGAAAGTCTAAATGCTAGACAAATCATACATATTTGCCTAAGAAGAAGTATTAACTTCCATGTTTTATTTTGAATTAAATCATCACTCAAAGACATAATAAACGGAAGGATTATAATAGTTACCATATTTTGATAAGCATTTCCTGCAAGGTTATCTGCTTTTTGTATATTTGGCAAATGAAATTTATGGCGATATTCAAATTTAATATTTTGGATATTATTGTTAATTTGCGTATACGACACTAGCTTATCCTTGACTAACTTGTTTATAACAATAGCAACATCCCATTTGACTACTCCTTCTAGAAGATCGTGTGCAATACACGGTATTAAATTAGAATTACCTACGTGAAAGTAATTCAAGGAATTTAATATGGAATTAGAACGAACTCCTTGGTGATGTTCACCAGTTATTTCACTTAACTGCACATCGTGGTCATATGTGTCTTTTGTTCTACGTTTAAATTTTTTCGTAATATTTCCGTCATCGTTTAATTTATTAGCATAACAGAACCGACAGAAATGGCCCTTTGTATTAAAATTTTCATTGAAACCTCCAACTTGATGACAAGCTAAGTTATCGCCAATAACGGCTATAAGAGTACCTTTTATTGTTATTGTACCGTTATTCGACTCAACTTCGATACCATTTGTTTCAAATATCTGCAGATCATTAATTATAATTTTTAATATTTCAGTAAAACCTACAGCTTTGATATCCTTTTCAAATGCTAAACCTACTAAGTATATGTGGTCAACTTGGGCGCGTTGCCACGCAGGAATATTAGCAAATGTCATATACATTCCGTTAACTTTAAATTTTTTACGCGAAGAACCTAGCGGATTGCATATCTCGAACGCATCCGTATAAAACATAATTTTTAGTGCATTTTCATTTTCATTGAAAAACCAATCATTTTTATAATACTGGCCATCCGATATATCTGCCAATCCAGCAGTATTATTTCCACTGTTTGATGAAAAATATTCACGTCGAAAAGATTCACAATTGAAAAGTGCTTTTACCGTTTCCAATACTGGTACATAAAAGAATTTAGAATTATTATTTAAGTTAATGCACAGCGGTTCCACAAAGTTATATTGCGATTTATAGTAATTTTTCCTGCAATAATGACTTCTTAGTTTGCCACTAGCTGAATTGTGAACCTGATGAAAAAGATCATTACTGAATGCAGTCTCATTTGATATTAAATTACTTTGACGCATTTGATCTAAAATATATTTGCTATTAAACTCATGAAGAGTAAATATTCCTTCAACGATAGTTTGTATAACAGTATTTGGTATAAAATGCTTAACTTGCAATGTCAGGTAAAATGATGCAAAATTATTTAAACTAAACTGTTCCATATTTATGGAATTTTCTAAACTTTTAACGGGTGCTAAGTTTTCTGCCGGAGTGTTATTTCCCGAATACATTTCTTCGTCATCGCAATGTGAATCTGTAGTATTGGGCAATGTTAAAGTTTCTGAAATATTAAAATGATGTCTGTGTACATGAACACGCAAACTATTTTTATTATTAAAAACACTATTTATCTTACAAAATTGTTTGAACGGACATGGCAACGACCCTTTCATTTGAATGTGATCGTAAACATGTGATAGATAATCAGATTTTTTTTCGCAAGTAAATAAACAATTTTCTAAAGAACAGGTAAATTTTTTAATTACATGTGTACTATGTTGACGGTAAATATGCTGTTGAAAACGTCTGTAAGTTGTAAACTGAGCTGAACATTGTGGTCGCACACATTTGTAGTGTACACCTACAACGTTTTTGTGAAATTTTAGGTGATGTTCATAAGCTCTCACAGATGCAAAATTAAAACTACATACTACGCATTTGTACATGCTTAAGTTTACGTTGAATTGTACACCAACTTATTTAGCTGAATTATATTACCTTACTAAGTTATTATATGTATTATTACCTTACTAAGTTATTATATGTATTAAATTAGATACATGGAGCGTAATACCGTTGACTGACAATTTGTTCTCAGCGGTAATACTTTCCTGTAACTTTTCTATACATAACCTCTTAAGGCGGAAAATACATTGGCTCGCCTTTACAATCTTTACGTTACATGCAGTAGTAAGCAAATATTCACTAATACAAGAGGTAACACTTACCTGAATAATTAAATCGGTACTTACACTATTTCAAACTTCAAACACCATAAATTTTAAGTTAAGCCGTTCAACAATTCAATCGCAAATAACGAATGCAAAATGCTGACGCAACCTACACGTGATTTTTCTAGTCTCAACAGGATTTTATCCCCACTCTATTAAAAAACACTACCCTTACTGTAACTGAGATATTTTAAAGTAATTTATGTGCTTTATTACATATTCGCTTGTATAATTTTCAAAGTAGCAGGAAAATTACTGTAAATACAGGAAATGTACTGTGATACGGTATGATACCCGTAAAATAAATCAGGAATCTTACTGTAAATGTACAGATATTTTTTACTGTGTACTTACATTTTATAATTTGGTTGTGCACAATAAAATTTCACCAATCACCCAATATTTTATATGAAAATAACTCGATAAATCAAGACGGCATGTGTACTGTGGGAAATTCCATACATTTCGTGGATGTAAACAGACACTGTAACGCAATAGTGGAGCCCTCTAAAAGTGAATAGCCAAATTATAGGCATATGGCCAACTGACCCGAGTGGCCGACTCAACCGGAATTACCCTACACGTATTAATTTTAACCTTCTTAAGTATGTATTCACTCATATATATATATAAGTGAAACGCTATAATAAGACAATATATAATCACTTTGTTATACACGTTGATAAATCAATTGCTAATATGTTTGGATAGCAAAACAATCTGTTGATATGTAAAAGTTTATAAATCACTATAAAGGCAAGATACTATTTATAAAGTACACGCACAAAAGTATTTTCTTCAATCAACTAACTTTGCATCAAACTGAGTAAATTTTAGCTTTCGATATACGGAAGTAAATATATGTTCAGTCTGAAATTATTATTTTCTCCATATAATATTCTTAATTGGAATATTTTTTACTCGTTATGAAAATATTGGTTTGCATCAGTTGAAAACTATTTAATCTTCAATCAAATATGTGCATATGCTTGCACCAAACAAAACCGTATTTCTGAGAGATCATACTATTTTCAAATAAAACATTTATTTCTTATTGTACCAAAGAAACATTTTCTCGAAAAGAATACGTACATTCTCAAGTTAAAATAATATTTATACTTACTTCAACTTCATCTTTTGTTTCAAAACAAGTACATAGCAGGTCACCACTAAAACACTCAATTTCTTTGAACTTTTATTTAATTTTACCAACTCTTACAATTAATGTTTTGGCGTTTAGGGCTTAATAATACACATCAAAATTAAACTTGCCGTGTTTTGAATGATGTCATGCGTGAAAGATAAAATAAATTCACCAAAACATCAAGTATAAAAACAAACAAAATCAAAGAAATAATTGCTAAATCCATGAAAATTGAGCATATTAGTTATGATGCACAGTCAAAGAGCGCAGAAATACTGTCAGTGTGTTCTTAGGTTGAACATACAATACACTTGTGTTTCCTGAAGACTATTTTACTCATGCTATATAGTCGATAAGTCGCACCTGTAGTTCAAGCTATAAATCTGCGTTAAATGCGCACGCCAATTATATGTTACCGTAGGGGTGTTAACCTTTTTTGGTTAGGAATTGTACATTTCAATCCATAAATTAACTAATAATGGAATTCAGAATATTAAAAAAAAATTAAATGTTACAAATTTTATATACCTATTATTACAAAATTAGGTAGGTTAAAAAAACTCCCAGGTAATTAGAAATGTATATTCAATATGAATATACATGAACAAACATGAATATCAAACTATAAACATTAACTTTTAACATTTAAATACTAAACTGTAAGAAAAAGAACGACAAGACTTCCGTATGTCGACCACTGAATTGACAATTTATAGGCAATTTAACGGAAATTACAGGTTTTGCCCCTTTTCTTGCGGAGATTAGTCTAAGATACCTAAAAAGGGGAGTTGACTGGATCAACTGAAAATCCTCGGAGAAATGTCAAAACACTAGCAAAACATAACCTAGAAATAACACTTTTTAGAACGATTTTTAGGTATCTTAGACTAATCTCCGCAAGAAACGGAGGTCCGTTTTGGACTCTGTAAAACCTGTACTTTCCGTTAAATTGCTTATAAATTGCCAATTCAGTGGTCGACATTCGGAAGTTTAGCAAAAAAACAATTTATATTATAACATAAGTACAAAACAATAATGACCCATATTTTGGATGTGGATACATATAACTTATTGTCAATCCTGTGCAAAATTGTAGACGTTCTGGAAATTAAATTACCATATTGATAGGTTATAATATGACGCATTTCTCAAAACTAACTACAAATACATACTTTGAAATGTTTCTTCGAGTTGCTCTAAATCCCATTCCGCTAACCTTGCTTGCACAAACGCATCCATTCTATAACACGGCACGCTGGATCAAACAAGTGCACCTATGTAAATAACTGCCAGATTGCAAATGAAAAATGAATAGGTAGCGTAGGAAATGTAGCTATACGGGCTACGTAGGAGATAACCAATGACAAAGAAGCATATTTTGATGACATGGGCTATTGAACGGTTACTACGCGTACACAAGCGTGTTGGATATGAATCAAACGTAAATAGACAATCAGATACTTTTATTAATTGGTAATGATTATACGAAGAAATACAATATATATCAACTATTTAAATAAAATACTTTTTATACTATAATAACCCGGTATTCTTGAGAAAAATATATTCTCATTTCAAAGCCATTCATACAATCAATTTGAATATAAAATAGGCACCGTAAAAATATATTTACTCATTTTGAAAATAAATTTGTTGAGAAAATTTTTATACTTGATTGAAGAAGACACTTTTCTGCGTGTAGTGTTTAGCGATAGGGGGTTCCAATTTAGTAATTACAAGTACAGAAAATCAACTTATTAGTATCAGGAAACCAGAAACGGCTGCCGCACTTCGCCGGGTTACACGTCTAATCGGCATTTAAATCACTCAGAAGTCGCAGTTTAATTATTTCATGATACTCATCCCTGCTTACGAAAACTAAATAATTAGTGACATCTTGGAATGTTTATACGTCTAAGTACTAGGCGTAATAACCATTCTCAGTTTGATACAGTTAAATTTGGTATAGGGGAGAGTTGCCGAATTTGGACCATTTACATATTTTCGAATAGGTATATGAGCTTGTAAGAACATTTTTAATAAAAACGTTTAGGTGGAAAAAAATTGTATTATTGTTACCTTCAAATTAACATAATTGTTTATTTTGTTTTACATATAATAATAATGAAATATTAATTTATAACAAATGAATGTTTAGTCCAATCAAGGAAACCGATTTCTTAGAATGGACCACTGGTTTCTTAGAATGGACCATTAAACACAATTACAACAAAAATACTTCTTGATTTTTGGACTCACTCCAGCACATTTTGTATGAACCCAAGTGTGGCATGTCATACATTGTATCATCTCTTCTTCCCTTATTTCATCACATATCGTACAAAACCATGTAGTTTCCGTTTGTACTCTCTGTCCTTTCTTTTTTCATTTTTGTCATATCTTTTCTTCCCAATATTTTCTAGTTTTGTCTTTTTTAAGCTTTTCTTCGGTGCATCGTTTTAATTCCAAAACGTTAGCAGTAATTGTGCTTTCTGAGCAATACCACTTTGTGCTCGAGAAGACGATGTGCCTGGCTGTGGATTTCGTGTAGGTGGAGGTGATATTTCATAAAGAATATTCTCAAAATTTTTACTTTTTTTTTCTTTGGAGAACTATAAACAATAGCGGAATCATTGTCGCTTTCACTGTCACTGTTTGCTGAATTCCCAGTAGTTATTTCTGTTTCAGTAGCATCACCGCAATACAAACTGGTGATCCTGAAAGATATGTCTGTTAACTGGCCAAATACCGGTGGCGCGAAAGGCACTTTCAGCTACTGCCACAGTTGCCGCTCTGCCATATGCTCCATTTAATAATTTAGATATTTGTGTTTGATACCTATATCTTATCACCTTTATATTTACGAAGAAAAGTTTCTTGCGCCTGAACAAAATATTTCTGTAGCGGCCCAAAAATGCGACATCTAGGGGTTGCAAACGATGGGTAGTATGCCCAGGCAACTGCAGTAATACTATTCCATTTTCTCGTGCAAAAGTACAAGCGTTTAAGTTCTTGCTATGTGTCGTATGCCCATCAAGCAGTAAAAGGACTTTCTTATCTTTATTGCAGTTTACATGATTTTTGAAATGTTTCAGCCACTCAACAAACAATTCGGAATTTATGTAGCCTGAATCTGAAATTGTAACAAAGCTTGCCGGGGGAGCCCCAACTTGAAGATCGTTGTTGAATTTTTTTCTTTTAAAAATTATCATCGGAGGCACATAAAACCCAGCTGCACTGACTGCACATACCATAGTTGTAAGAACGCCACGTTCAGCACGAGCAACCACTTTTTGTAGAGTTTTTTGTACAGTCGTAAACCCCGATTCATCGACATTAAATATAGAATCTGCAGTGAAATTAAATTTGTCTACAGTTTTTTCGAGAATATCAAAAAAATTATTTACGTTCTCTCTATTGAAGCCTCGTGCTCTTGCCATTGAGGTGCCATCAGGTTTTCGTAGTAATAGCTGTGGATTTCGACGTATAAATGAGTAAAACCACTTTTTCCCTGCTATTTTTTTTTCTCTATTAAATCTATGTGGCAAAGAATATTTTTCAGCGACATCAAAAGCTATTTTTCGCACTTCTCGAATGGTCAATCCAAAAAACATTCTTCAAAGAATATGATTGGTTAGAATTGTTTCCATGTCTTTAGTAAATGTGGGTTGTCTACCAAATGCTTTCATTTCATTTGCAGCAGCATTTTTTCTATCCGCATGTCTATTTATGTTTGGTTTAGGAACATGATAAATACGACTACATTCGTTCAAACCAGTATCACTATTCCTATAAGCTGCAACAGCCTTTAATCAATCACTTTCTGACCAACGTCCGTAATGTCCTCTTTTAGCCATATGATCCCTTAAATCATAAAAACTTATATCGGAATTGTAATTTTTCACGGTTGTCTAAATTGGACCGGTCCATTTTGGGAAACTGCGATATGGTCTAATCTAAGCAACTTTACTCATAATGCAAAAATATACTGCCTAACCTAACTTTTAACTTGTAGCTAATAAAACTATATAGTAATTTCTACCTGAATAAATTTGCTTTTTAAATATGTAATACAATTTGCTGTTACTTACTTTAACAATGACCAAGATGGTTTCGTTGTTCGTTGAATTATTTAGTTCACAAATGTCAAAACAATAATTCTTTTCTACAAACACTGTCATGCGTCGTACTGCGCTACTACTTTTTGCAGGAGCGTAGTTTAAACTAATGTATATTAGGTTGCCTACATTACGACATATACAGGGTGGCCCATTAGTGCGTGGAAGCTCGATTAATCCGACATTGTAAAAGATATTAAAAAACTTTATTGAGGAAATGTGTACGTATTCTTAAGCTTCATATTTTAAAATTAGTTGCAACTATACAGGGTGTTCTATAACGCCGTACCAGACCAAAATTCTATTTTTTTAAATGGAACGGCACACTTTTTTTTGCATTTTTAAAATCTGCTTATTTTTACGACCGTCTTTATATACGGTTTGCCGAATCTATACCGAGTATTTAAAAAGTTATGACCATTTTTACGTCTAAATTAAGGTGTATTAAGAGAGTTAGTTCCGGCAAGAAACAAAATATACAAACTTTTTTGTACCACTACATGATTTGGCTACGTCTTCTCTTTCCGCTGGTTCAAGAATTTAATTAAAAAAATTCATTTATACAGGATGAGTCAAAACTCGGATCTTTAATTTTCTTATTAAATTTAAATGGAACACCCTATATTTTTTATGATGGTTCGATAGATATTTATCGGCTCTTTCATTTTTGTGAACCATTCCCTATACCTAACTCTTTGGGTTTAGAAGATATTTTAAATTTAATATGAAAAATTGATTTATTTTTAAATTTTATGAATTAACAAGTTAAACAAGTTAGATAAAAGAAAAAGTATAACATAAAAGAAAGGGTATACTAAATAAAATTTTCAAAATGTTGACCCATAACGTCAATACAACGTTGCAGTCTTAGTTCAAACGATTGACTGACATTTGTTAACATTTCTGTACCAATACTCCGAAAAGCTTCTCTTATTCTGTCCATCATATTTTCCCGTGTTGTTACCGGTACTTGATACACACGATCTTTTACGTAGCCCCACAAGAAAAATCAATTTTTGTCAAGTCCGGGGATAGAGCTAGCCATGCCACTGGTCCTCCTCTTCCAATCCACCTGTTGGGAAATTTAGTATTGAGGTAGTTGTGGATTACTGCAGTGTTATATTCCGGAGCGCCATCGTGCAAAAACCACATTCGTTGACGTATGTTCAAAGGTACATCTTCCAAATACAGTTGTAAACTGTTTTGAAGGAAGTCTAAATAAACTCGGCCATTTACTCGTCCATCAAAGAAATGTGGTCCAGTAATACAATTTCCAACTATGCCATCCCAAACGTTTAAAGACCACCTAGTTTGGCTGTGTTCTTGAGTGATCTGAGGATTGTCGGTAGAATAATAATGGAAGTTGTGTTTGTTCACGTTTCCATTTCTGTGGAACGTTGCTTCATCGCCAAAAAGAAGACATTCATCAAAATCTACCCGATCATGGATTTGTTGTTGAGCCCATTCGCAAAACGCAACCCTACGGGGAAAATCTTCGTCCAACAACTCTTGATGTAACTGAATGTGGTAGGGATGGAATTTGTGCTTTTTAATATCCTTTGAATGGATGTTCGACTAATATTTTGTATGTGTGAAATATCGCGTTGACTACTATGTGGATTTTCTATAACGCATGCGATCACATAAAATTCATATTCCTCGGCAGAGCATTTTTTTCCCCTATGTGTTTTTGATATTTTACTGAACCGGTACGGTTGAAACGGTCGATTAATCTTTCCAATGTTTCCTTTTTCGGTTGTCGTCGTGCGCTATATCTTGCTTCATAAACTCTTTTTGCAAGAGTGCAATTTTTCGAACACTCTGCCAATACCCAAATCATATCTATTAATTCTTCAGCCGAATAATTCATTTTGAGAATGTATTTCTACAAATTAATGCTGTTGTTGTATTAGATATTTGACGTTTGACGTTTTTGTGATATTGCCCGCCACCAGATATTGGTCGGCTTATACCTGCTATTACTACTACTTACGTGCTAAAAAAGCAATTTTTCATATTAAATTTAAAATATCTTCTAAACCCAAAGAGTTAGGTATAGAGCATTCTCTATACCTAACTCTTATTTTTGTGAACCATTGTTCACAAAAATAAAAGAGCCGATAAATATCTATCGAACCATCATAAAAAATATAGGGTGTTCCATTTAAATTTAATGAGAAAATTAAAAATCCGAGTTTTGACTCACCGTGTATAAATGAAATTTTTTTAAATTAAATTCTTGAACCAGCGGAAAGAGAAGACGTAGCCAAATCATGTAGTGGTACGAAAAAGTTTGTATATTTTGCTTCATGCCGGAACTAACTCTTAATATACCTTAATTTAGACGTAAAAATGGTCATAACTTTTTAAATATTCGGTATACATTCAGCAAACCGTATATAAAAACGGTCGTAAATATAAGCAGATTTAAAAAATTTAAAAAAAAAAGTATACCGTTCCATTAAAAAAAATAGAAGTTTGGTCTGGTACAGCGTTATAGAACAGCCTGTATAGTTGCAACTAATTTTAAAAAATGAAGCTTAAGAATACCTATACATTTCCTCAATAAAGTTTTTTAATATCTTTTACACTGTCGGATCAATCGAGCTTCCACGCACTAATGGGCCACCCTGTATGTGTTACGCGAGCTATATACACTAGTGGTCCAATCTAGGCGGCGGTCCAAATTCGGCAACTCTCCCCACCTTAGATACCTAAGTAAAACCACAATAGAAAGTCTATCTGCAGTTGCAATTTGATTAAGTAGTTCGTTTAATTATTCATTTAATTAATTTACTTTTCAACAAATCGCATAGAAATGAAAAGCTACTTACAATTCTATCCGGGAAAGTCGTGCATACATAATTTTTATATTATCTTACTGACATCGTGGTGTGTTGTAATAACTAAGGCTCGTTCCCTGTCATCCTTTCTCGCCTGTATTTTACCACACATATTTCCAACCCGCTTCAGTTGCTTTTTGTCGTGTTTCGCCCCATAGTCTTGAATTTTGAGCAGACATCATCTCAAATATCTTTATTCCTCTATCCCCACTGATGCTACGTTGTTCTCGGCTAGAAAGTCGTCTATCTTTACTGGCTTTTAATAGTTCTTCTCTTTACTAAAGAGGCAAGGCTGACTACGACCGGCAGTGGTCTTGTAACTCCCGAGGATGCAAAATTTTCAGTCTTCTTTCTTCCTATTCTGTAGGTATGCCCGAATTTTATCCTGTTTCAGCAGTGGTACGTTTAAAACTTTTCCAATATCTAGGATGTTCTCAGACAGTTCCTAGTCGTTGCTCTCGTTTATCTCGTATATGATGACCTCATGCCTTCTGCTTTCCTGCTCAAGCACATGAATTTTTGCCACTAATTCATCAATCTTTTTATCTTTATCGTTATTAGTCTTAATGATTTCATTTAATTTGTCTTCCTAGATGATGTTTTAACCAACAAGTCATTGTGTTTTTTTAGCAGTTCTTTATATTTTATTTCAATGTTAGTTTGTCCTTCTATGCAATCATTTAATCTCTTTTCGATCTTACTTATGGAACATTTAATATCGTTTAAAGCTGTAGCAATAGTAGAATCAGACGTAGAGGGTACCGTTTGTGCTAGTTTACCGACTGTACGACAGAAATCGCATCTCCACTGTTCCTTTCTAGCTCTAGACATACCCGCATATGTAGACGCCTTAATTGTTGTGCATTCAAAGTGCATGCCGCTCTGGCATCCATGACACGACGCAAATGTTCCATCGCTTGGCAGGGCTATTTCGCATTTAACACAGAAATGCATATCAGATGTGAGAGAGATAGGTATTATAGTCCGCAACAAGGATGCAAAACCACGCAATATTCACAATATCACAAAAAGAAGCACAGCTTTTTACGATTTATTTTTCACATGATGTTTTCGAATAAAATTTATAAAGTCTATAAATGCGTATAGTTTTTGTTATTTATACTACACTAAAATGATAATATTACTATCGATATTTTTACTTATTACAGCAAGATTAATTAATTTCTTAACGCTCTTTTACCGTTATTGGATAGAGAAAATTTTTCTGCTCGTTATAGTATGCAATTTAAAATACTATCGCAATGTTTAACTACCGTAACTTTTATTTAAAGCGGAGCACGCACGAAACACGTCTTTCCGTTGACACACACACTAAATAAAAAAAAATAAATAATAATAATAATGATAATATAATTGATGGTCAATTAATTATATTATCATTAGGTATATTAAACGGTCGAGTATTTCTTTCAATTGTTAATAATAATAATAATAATAATAATATTTGTTTATTGACGATAAATTACAACATAATTAACAAAAATTAGAAATTGTACCTAATAACAATATCACCAAAAGGTACGGGATCAGCTACAGGCAAAACGAGCAGCTGCTCTGACTCCAGAACCATAAAAAATATAATTGAATTAAAGTAAATTAACAAAACTAAAACCAAATTCGAGTCACAATACACACAAGTTTAGAGGAAAGTAAGACAAAAATAGTTGTAGTTGCAAGTTGGTACGCATCCACTATACCGGATCAGAAAGACAGATAATATTTTTTAAGTTTAGTGGCGAATGATGGCGGACTTAACCCCCTCAGGAAAACCGGAATTGCATTATAAAGTTTGGCAATGCAGTACGAGTAAGATCGTTTAAAGAGTTCCAGGTGATGAGAGGGAGGCGTGAGCAAACCCCTGGACCGCACATTCACACTATGAACGTCAGTCCTGAATAATATTTTGCGGTGGAGATATGTGGGTTTCTTGAAGGGAATGACCTTGTAATAGAATGTAGTGGCGAGAAAATTTGCTTTAGTTGTCATATCAAGCCAATTAGCCCATTTTAGTGTGTGAGATATGTGTTCAAAGCGCCGATTCCCGTATATAAATCTCAGGCATGCATTTTGCACTCGCTGTATGCGCAGTCTATCAACTGCATCCAAACACGGGTAGTATACATTAATGCAGAAATTGAATTGCGACAGGACAAGAGACTCGCACAATAGTACTCTTACATCTCGACACAAACACTCTCTGCTACCATAAAGAATTTTCAGCTTGTAATAAGCGGATCTGATCAATTGAGAGATGTGCTTCTTGAACCAAAGCTATGTATCAAGGTAAAGCCCCAAATTGCGCAAACATTCAGAAATGGACTGCGGAATATTATTCAAGATAATTTGAATATGTGGAAGGGCGGCGGCCCTAGACCAAGCTCTCCCAAATACCAACACCGACGACTTACCAGGATTTATCAACAAAGAATGAGGTGAGGACCCCAGAGCAATAGATTGTAAGTCAGCATTAATATTCTGCACTGCATTGTGTACATCAGAAAGAGCAAAAGAGTGATACAGCTGGGTATCATCAGCATATAGATGGTAGGTGCAGTGATTCAGACATTTGATAATGTTGAACGAATAAATACTATAAAGCAGCGGCCCTAACACGTTTCTCTGGGGTACGCCAGAGACGATAGAACGCAACGATGACATCTGGCCATTTGAGCAAACGCTCTGACTACATCCCGACAAGTAAGCTCTGAAAAAATCAACCGATTCCCAGGAGAAACCAATGTAATGTAGGATGGAAAGTAGCATACCATGGTTAAGCGTGTCAAATACTTTACTGTAATCCAACAGCACCAACACAGTGATCATATCATTATCGATGGCCCTAAATATGTCATCAGTCACATGAGCTAGAGCAGCGCAACCATAACAAGAGCGGAACCCCGACTGTTCCGGCGGCAGAATATGATTACTCTCCAAGAATGTCCTAATTTGTTTATCGATTATCTTTTCCAACACTTTCGACAACCAGGGCAGAATAGAAATTGGTCTTAAATCATTATAACTAGTGGGAGAAGTATTTTTTGCCAACGGGATTATCACACTCATTTTCCAACAATCAGGAAAAACGTTTTCCAGCAAGCATGTATTCATAATATGGGTAATGGTTGGTAGCTAATATGGACAGCACAACTTTAACATTTTTAGTGAAATGCCATCAGACTCCACCGACTGAGATTTAATAGAAAATAATAGCGACTCGACTTCAGTGGAAGAAACTAATGGAAAATGGAAAAGAGCATTGACAGAGACATTGTCACTGTAAAAATTTAGCAAGACATCGTTAATAGTGAGGTCAGGAATAGCATTAACGAAGTGATCATTTAGGTTCTCAACATTTGATAGGTTCAAAGGCGCGAGTTTTTTTACAGTATACGTTAAGCGATTGAAGGTTACGCCGCAGACGGCGAGAATCGTTTGCTTCAGAGATGAAGCGTAAGTAAGCACGCTTCTCACGCCTAATAGCAGAAGTGGTGTAATTTCGTAATTGCTTGTAGTAGTCAAAAGAACCTTTTGTTCTTTTCAACCTAGCCTCCTTTAATGCTTTGTCGCGCAAAGTCATCATCAGCCGCACGTTTTCCGTAAGCCACGGAGCCTTTGCCTTTACGGAAGCAAACAGTTTTAAAGGGAGCATGTGTATCAAAACGTTCCATCAGAAAAGCATTGCAAAAAAATATAATTTTCGTTGATATCATGAGCAGCGTATATATAATGCCATGGTAGCGATTGTAGATGCACTGCAAAACTATCACTATCAAAATTGTGAAAATCTCTGAATGTATGATTGTGTGGTCGATGAACAGGTAGTGATAATTTAAGCTGAACGTAACTTAAAAAGTGATCCGATATTGTTAATTCGTGTTTTACTCCACACGCATGAACGCCCAACCTTGAGAAGAGTAAGATTAGATCGATTAAGGACGATGATGGGGCAGATTCACGAGTGGGATCATTAATAATCTGCTTGATACCTAAAGTCTCACACATATTATGAAAAAGAGCGCAATGCTTATTATGCAAGTCCAACAAATTAATATTGAAATCACCTAAAATTACTATCTCATCAGTATCAAGAATTATATCGGACAGCAGATTCTCGAATGATTCAATAAACAAAGTAGTGTCAGATGAAGGAGGCTTATATACAACACCGACCGTGACACCTATGCCATTCACGGTTATTCTTACCAAAAGATATTCAAAACCGGCGTAGACTCTCGTAACGTTAAGCAGTGTATATGAAAATGTATTTTTAATGTAGAGTGCAACACCTCCTCCTCTTCTACCATCATCCCTATCAAGACGCACCAAAGCATAACCGTCCAAAGCCACAACCTCATCCATCACCCCCGGCGTCAACCACGTCTCCGTCACACCAATAACATCGTAGCTATTAATAGAAAGATAATCTCTAAATATATCCAGACTCGATATAATAAACTAAATAAAATCATCTACAGCTAAAATAAGGCATTAAATTATCGTAAAATAACAAAAAAACGTTGCGGAATCCAAACTTATCTCTGGCTTTCTTAAATAGTGTGTAATTAGTAGAAGTAAGATCCTCCACAATCGAAAACCCAGAATTCTTGAAAAGTCTTTTATTTTTAAATACCTCATGACGTTTGAGATAAGATGTAAATTTAATAATAATGCAACGAATATTTTCCTTTCTTGCACGAGCACTTTTTTGTCCGTTGTCTTGTTTTTCAGTCGATGATTCACTTATTACAGTATAGGCACTTTCGTAGCAATCAAGGAAACCGTTATCAATTTTGAATACCATTGATAGAAGTTCACCCCTGAAACTATATAACGAAGAGCTGATCCCTTCATTCGCATATTTAATGACGAATGAAAGAACGAGCATCTCCGAATTCAAGTCTATAAATTTTTTAAACTTGCGTAATTACGATAGCAATGGGTTAATATTTCCATCATCGAATCAAAAGCGCACGTATTTTGAACGTAAACTTTGTTTGCACCAATCAACGCAGGACTGCATTTATTTCCATTTTGTAGGACCTCACATTTGCGCTTTCGTAAAGGTGTTTCATAATACAGATTAATTTCTGGAAATGGTCTTATATATTTTCCTCTCTTGCGATTATTTTTCTTTTCAAGCAAAGGTGTTCTGCGATTTGGGTTTTTATTATGAGTCTTATGGTTTTTTTCATTATTTTCCTTATTTTCGAGAGTAGACGAAACAATTGCATCACTATCAAATTTTTCAAACGCACTAGAGTCATTTCTAGATCCAACTTCTTCAATATCTGGAAAATTTGGAATTGGAAATCTCACACGATTTTTGTTGTTTTTCGTTGTTAATTTGACGTGCGACACCTCGAACAGGGCGCTTCGCACTATGTGGGACTCCTCTAGTATCAAATGTCTGAATTGAAAGTATCATTCCATCGCCAGGAGCTGGTTTCTTGATGGAATGAGCGTCGAAAGTCGCTGCGCATTCTTTGCAATTTCCGTGTATCTTTAAAAAAACTTCAGCTTCTGGTGAGTCATAAACTTTACCATATTGGAAAACATAGGCGCAAGGAATTTTCGTTTTGAGGAAAAATTCTTTTGCCACCACATCTGTCCATTCGGTTTTTAGAACTCGATAATTTTTCCCGCCCCTATTCGTTTGACTATATCTCCTAGGAACTGGAGAAATCTTTTCCCAATCGTTTTCTGAGAGGACTAGATTGTTGAATAGGGGAGGGCATTTAAAATTTTTATTTTTCGGAACATCGCCTGGATGATATTCTAAATCTTTAGATGAATCGATAGTGCTATCGTTTAAAACTTCACTATTGGAATAATGAAAAACTGTTTAAGATCGATCAGCAAATTCCAACGATTGCATCTCACATATGCATTGAGAGTTCCGGTTGGTATTGATTTTTCAAAACAAGAACTGATATTTTCCCATACAATGTCCGAACGCGGTTTTAAGTAATTATTTTCATTGAAAATTTCATGCAATTTTAATGCATCAAGTATTAACTTAGGATCGATTAAAGGTAATCGAGGCATGTTAAAAGTCGAGAATGAATTTGCTGACATAAAACAAGAATTTGCATTTTTTTTTAATGAATTTAGTAGCAAAATAAAATGAAAAACCCTCCCCTCTCTGTTAATGGGACATTAATTTACATATTGCCTTAACATAATTACGCATACATTCTTAAAACTAAATTTATTACGATAAATTTTACATGTTACATTCAGAGTAAAGTGTGAAGTCTTGCGAAATAAACGAGCCTTACATTAGAAGTTTTTGTCACTATATACATTCCAATTTTATCCAGAAAAATATAAAAATACAAGAAAGTTAAAATACCCAAAGAGTTATGTAACCTCAAATGCAAAATAAAATGTAAAAGGTATTACTGACATTAGAAGCACGTCGAAATATTTGTGACCGTGCTCAAAGCCGAAGCCACGTGTCCAGCGATTTTCTTTGTGATTTTTCTTGCGTAGTGTGCCGAATTTTTGTCCTCTGGAAAACATTGGTTGTAAACTCCGAAACTATTCAATCAGTTTCGATCGATTGCCAGCGACGATGACGTAAGGTGAGGTTAGGTGACTCGAAGAATTAAAATTTCAAACGAAATAAAATTTGCTGAAAAATAAATGAACACTCAAATGTTAAAACAATCGCAATTTTGCTATTTAAACAAGTTTGTCAAACACAAATATATTACCTTATTAAGGGGTATTACGATGATATATTTCTTTGTGATGAAATCTCTGCACCGTTGCTCGATATGACAAAGCCGAGACAATAAATGGCGATAATTTCTTAATGTTTCTACATACTCCCAGCATAGAACTATATACATGGAAGCTGAGTATATAAGTACCCACTCCGTCAAAAGTGAAGCCGAATGTTCACCATATTTGTTGGGATTTTACGCGGGAATCTCAAAATATCTTGAAATACAAAACTGTTTTATATACATAAGTAGCAGTCATAGTGGTGGTCTATCTTTAAGGATATAAAAAAGTGAACCTAGTAATCTATGTATGAAAATAATTACTAATTTAATATTCACTTATACATCGCCAATTTTCTATCTATTCTTACAATAGAAGTAAAGAGTGAGCAATAAAATTCGAGAGATGGACAAACGAAAAAGCCATTATAACATTAAAAATGATCATTTGTTATAAACATATGGTCTCCCGTATATTCACCTTTACATCGCGAATGGGTTTTTTTCCATTTTATTCTTGTTAAATTATTATTACAACGAAAGTAGAGGTTGGACAATCGAATTCGAGAGATGGACAAACAAAATAACCATCTTAACGATAAAAATCATCATTTGTTTGTTGTCCATTTTATTATTGATTGATAATTATTACAATGAAAGTAGAGGTTGGACAATCGAATTCGAGAGATGGACAAGCGAAATAGCCATTATAACATTAAAAATGATCATTTGTTATAAACATATGGTCTCCCGTATATTCACCTTTACATCGCGAATGGGGTTTTTTTCCATTTTGTTATTTTTTAATTATTCTTACAATGAAAGTAAAGGGTGGGCAATGAAATTTGGGCGATGGGCAAAAAAGACTTTTTCCTGGGCAGACATGGGTAAACGAATGCCGTATTGTTTTCCAAAAATTTCACATGTGGAGGTGCCAATTTCACAGACCTGTGCTGTTGAGTGGCAAAACAATGTAGTTTTAAGGCATAATATGTAATGTAAGTTATTTTCATGATAATTGCTTTCATTTTATTAATAAATACAACAAATAAAAGTGCATCTTTCGTTTGAATTTTTGTAATTAGTAACGTTAATAATTTAAGCTTCTCATTAAACAAAATTAAATTTTTTTCATTGACATTTAAAGTATTTGAATTATGCTACCAGACCAGATAATTAAAATTAACTAAAAAAGGAAAGATAATGATTATTAGTTTATTTAAAAAATATGATATCCTTAGTAGTAACATTATTATATTTATATTATTTATATTAGTAATACAATAACCTCCAAAAATATTTAATTGCTGTCTTTTTCTTTGCAACTACATTTTATACGAGCATCATATATATTTGACATTCATGTTGAATATCTAAAAATAAATATTCATCACACTGTTCAATATATGATAATTGCTTGGTAATGAATTTTCCAAATAACTCGCTTTGTGTGCAGTTGCTGTGGGTTTCACTATTGGTAGTAGTAGAATTACTTCATAGCATTCTAGCATTACTTCCAATAATGGCTTTTTGAATGTCTCTCAGCGAGTTCGATGTCGTCTCAATAAGTGTGTTTTCATCATCTACTTTTTTTTTTCTCGCGCCTAGATTCCCTGCACTATATCTTGGAGTTGCTTCTTTACAAGTGCTTGGCTTCAGGCAGTGAACTGAGTGAATTTTAATTTTTTAATTTGCTTCTTGATTAGACTGAAATGATGTTCAACAATGCAGCACCAACTATATAATAATTTAAGTTACATTACCTACCCGATTAATGTGAAGGTTATTTCCAGCAATTTAATCATGAATAACGGTTTTCTCAGAGTCCATTGTAGAAAAATGTAAGTTTGAGTATTCTTCTGGAGAATATACCACTTATGAAGCTGACAGTGTAGAAGAACTCGAAGAAAGTCAATCTACAGATTGTCGTGTTGTGATATGTTCTACGACAAACATGATCGCATCAAAATACCATATATTTGGCTTGTAAATCTATGTATATTTGTAGAAATAATTAAATGTGTTGCGGTTACATATTGAATACAAACCTACCTCATCTTCACCCATTCCGCTGTGGAGAGAGCTTGTATATTTTCTATATTGAGGTAGAAAGTTAGTTCTTATGTTATTGAATTTGCTTTTTATTTCCCCAATTCCTGTCCCTGGTCGATTTTTTTCAATTTCAGTGCAAATACGTGAAAGAGCGTCATTTCTTGCATGTTTGTTTTTGTATTCTTTATGCTTTACTGCATACAAACAGGGGTACATTTTGTAGAGATCGACTAATAATTGCACCTGTACTTGAGACCATGACATTTTTACTTGATGGTACTTTTTGAGAATTGTTAAAAACAATCCTAATAACACTTGTATAACCTATAACTTGATGTATATTATTTGACATTTAGATTACTTACTGCGCATATTTCCCGTGCCGATTCAGCACGTTTTCATATTTTAATTAAATCCGCGCGGGCAACTTCAGTACTGAATTCAACGCTAAAACTATAGTCTCGTGTCAGACAATCCTAAGCGAGGAAATAAACAAGATGACAGAAATTACCAATTTTTCAGTAATGGTAAATAAGCAAAATAAATTAAGAAAACTGTTAACAACAAAGAAAAATGACAACTTTTTCACAGTTTGTACGGAAAAAAAAACGATATTAGTAACTGAAAGTGTACTATCTAATTAGAAAGATAAAACAAAAACACAATAGGTCATTAGTAGTTCAAATAACTCAAAAATTAAATACGATAAGGAACCAAAAAACATATGCATAAAATCAAAATTACAAAGAAAACTAGAAAAATGTAATTAATAATCTTTACCTTTCAAAAATTTCAACAGTAGGAAACGTTAACAACGAGCGGTGAAATAGAAACTACGTATAGTACCTGTTTTTCGTGAAAATATAATATAAAGGGTGGCCCATACTGCAGAGACACATTTTGAAGTCTAATAACTTTGCATTTGAAAAACCTATAGGTAAGTTTTTGGTGTTTTTCGATAGAAAAACTCAAAAAGTTTCTTTGTATTGCAAGAAAAATACAGGTACACCCTGTATTGTACACCCTGTATGTAAGTATAAAAATTGTAATCAAAAGTAATAAAAACCTTTCAATCAAAATATGGAATTCAATAAATTTAATAACAAGAGAAACTAACTAAGCACGTAATAACTAGCCTAATTTTAAAAAATTGTGTCTAAAAGATGATGACCTTCTCTTCTTGAACATTCTTCTACTCTAGACACCATATTTAGCATAGCATTATGCAACATTAATGCAGAAATATTCAGAATTTCTGTTCGAATATTTTCTTTTAATTCGTCGATATTTTGCGGATTAATGATGTAAACCCTGGATTTTAAATAGCCCCATAACCAAAAATCACAGAGTGTTAAATCACATGACCTCGGGAGCCACTGGAGATCACCAAACCTTGAAATTAGGCGTCCTGGAAACATTTGCCGCAGGACATTCAGGGATGCGCGGGCAGTATGACATGTGGCGCCGTTCTGCTGAAACCACATGTATTCAGAAAAGCGCCGCAACTCTTGTTGAAAAAAGGTTTCCAACATGTTCACATAACGTTCCGAAGTTACCGTGGTATTTTCTCCATTTTCATCCTCAAAAAAATAAGGTCCCACAATTCCCTGTGCTGACACTACACACCAAACAGTAACTTTATGACTATGAAGAGAAGTTTGGTGTATTTCTCTCGGATTTTCTTGAGACCAGTAACGAGAGTTTTGTTTGTTTACATAGCCACACATATGAAAATGTGCTTCATCAAACATAAATAAATTTTCGGATAAATCAGCATTGTTTTCTAAAAGCTCTAAAAATGGTTAGAAAAAGCAAGTCTGGCTGCAAAATCGGTGTCTTTTAGCTCCTGCACAAGTTGAACTTTATCTGGTTTTAAGCGTAAATCTTTATGCAATATTCTTTGGGGCTAGTTCTTGAGAGTGCTAGTGTTTGGGATTGTCTGTTTGCAGATCGCTTTGGATTTCTTAAAAATGCAGCTTGAACTCTTTCAATATTTGCAGGAGTTCTACCTGAAATAGGCCTACCTGCAGGTTTCTTCTTCAGAGATGATGCTGTGGTTCTAAATTGATCAACCCATTTTAAAATTGTGTTTCTACACGGAGAATTCAAATTAAATCTTGTGCGAAACTGGCGCCGAGTAACGGCAATAGACTCGTTATTTTTCAAGAAATTTTAAACAATAAAAGCGCGATGATGAGCGAGATTATTCATTTTTCGAAAACGTCAGTACGATATTGTCTATTAGACAGTTATAAATCTCTAGGTTACACTTCAAAAAAACAGTAGTATACAGAAAGTCGCTTTACTTAGTAATTTTTTGACTTTTGATTACAATTTTTATACTTTGGTACACCCTGTATTTTTTTTGCAATACAAAGAAACTTTTTGAGTTTTTCTATCGAACAACACTAAAAACTTACCTATAGGTTTTTCTAAGGCAAAGTTATTAGACTTCAAAATGTGTCTCTACATTATGGGCCACCCTTTACATACGAAGCATTATGTGTATCTATTTCTTAGGGCTCCAGTTCATAGTGGTTCAACATTTTACAATTACAAAGGTCATCACTTTTGGCAACATGTGACATTAATTATAAATTTACAACTGCAGACATTGGTGCACCTGGTCGTTTCAGTGATGGTGTATTTAAAGACTCAGATTTAAGACAAAAATTAGAAAATAATTCATTAAATTTACCTAGACCATGTTTTCTTCCACACAAGGGTCCAGCTATGCCTTATGTTTTTGTGAGTGATGAGGCTTTTCAATTAACAAACTACATGATGAGGCCATATCCACGGAGAACAATGCTCACTCTTAAAAAACGTTTCAATTACCGTTTGTCGCACGCACGTCATGTTATTGAGAATACATTTGGTATTTTAGTTGCAAAATGGAGAATTTTGAAGCGTCCATTAAATACAAATTAAAAAATTATAAATAGGATAATAAAAGCAACAGTTTGTCTTCATAATTATTTAAAGAATTGTGAAATTCATCTACCCCAATAAACACGGGCTTATCATGCAGCAAACTTAACAGAGGTTGATGATAATGAAAATGGTACATGGAGAGCAGATTACCCAACAAATACAATGTACTGTATTACAAATACTGGAAGTAACATAAACTCGACGTTAGCAAGTGTAGTTAGAGATACTTACGCAAAGTATTTTATCCCGGAGGGAGCACTTGAATGGCAATGGAAACATGCAAGTAGTACAACATTTTAAATGAGATATAATTAATGCTTAATTTAAGAGCAGTTTGTATTGTTGCACATCCATTTAAATTTGTACAACTTTAATATTTATGTATTAGATAATATATGCATTTTAAGTTGCTGATTAACAAAAGAAAATTGGAAGACCTGTAGTGAAAAAAATAGTAAAAATCACTTGACGAAGTAAGGCTTCTTTAACGATATCTCTTAATCATAACCTAGATATATACATGTAGTTCCATAAAAAAGACAAAGTAAAAGCAAATTTAAAAGTGTAATGTTGCACTAATCGAGATATCTCAAACCAGTTAACGTGGCATTGAGATAGAATCACACATTTTGGCCACTAACAATGACTGATTACTAGGACAGAATAATACAAGAAAGGATGTGGTATATGAGTAAAAAAGTTAAATACAAATAAAGTTTATGTAATATTGTCAATAACAACACGCATAGCTACACTTCTGCTACTTTTAAATGTAGCATTTAAAATATTTACTTTATTTTTCAATGAAAAGTGAATTCGAAATATGACAAACAATGACACAAGTCAACAAGTTTTGATAACATATTATGACAATTTTGTACAGAAGGTTTCATAACTGCTTGACTCAATAATTGTTTAATAAATTCTTTACAAGGCAAAGTATTAGAAATGACTTGCGCTTCGTTTTGTCGATAATTTATTTTGCAATTCAAAAAAAACCATATAATGTTAATGTTGGAAATGTCGAGATATTTTCTTTGTACTCTCTGAGGTGGGCAAAGAAGCTCAAAGTATGTATGTAAATCTGTATCGGTAGGAGTTGTAACTAAAGAATTAAAGCATACACTGCTGACCCGCTTGAAACTTTAAAGGCGTTTATAAGTAATGCATTTCATCGAGCAGCGATGCCATATCCGTATCATGGATCACGCACGACAAATGTAAGTGGGAATATTACGTTGGTGGGGTAAAGAGAATACCACAGCAGGCGCAGCAGTTACTAGTACTAGCTTAGTATGCTCGTAACAGCGTTGGTTTGCAGTTAGAACTAGCTGGATATTCATATCGTATTAATAGTATATTATACTATATGGGAGAGAAATGCGTTATTTTGGCAGAGGTGCAATTTGAAGCTCGAGGGTGAAGCCCGAGGGCTACAATGCACCGAGGACAAAATAGCATCTCTCCCGAATGGTATATACTATTTTTTCCACGGTCTCATTAACTTAAAAAACACATACTTCTGTCATCAACTGTCACTATGAAGTAAATAGGGGTGTACTTTTATTCATCGCCCTGATGAAGCGCTTAATTTATGATGAATATCAAATGACGTCATCAGATACATCCGATGAGCACGATTACCGATTAGTAAAATAACCCACCCGATGAGGTACCGATAAGTTTGACAATGGAGGAATAGAAATTGATACAAATCATACAAGGTTATGATCATTTATGACAACAAACGCAATTGGATGTTTACCCCCACCACAAATCCATCGGTTCCATCGACTTCTAAAGCCAATGAACCCGATGAGCATCCGATGCATGCATCGATTAAAAAAAGAACTGTCCAATCTATTCATTGCATTGCTAGCGTTTACTAAACAGACGGCTTGACAGATTTCTGATTCAAGCGCTGCGTCAATCGATGAATAAAAGTACGCGCCTAATAGAGTAATTGACATTATGAAGTAAATAATTTCATTGTTATCTTTTTTTTGCATGAATCACAAACGTTCTCCATAATGTAAACTCCCTTGGGAGCATTATACTCCGCATTATACTTCTATTTTAATTTTGATGTCATAGAAACTGATTTCTACTCCCGACCGTGAAAAAAATATTATATGTTGGCGTTATTCAAGTCTAACTTTACAAATATTCTTTGTTGGAATTTAAAATTTAATTTACAGTATTATTTTCTACTATTTTTGAAATCTATTATTAGACTTATTATCTTGGTATCTTTAATTCAATGTAATAATACATCCATTTTTTTATTTTGTGTGCTACTATTATTAAGCTTTTTACTTTGATTTTGCATTATTAAAAGCGTATTCTAATAAATTGCTGTCTCTGAATATAGTATTGTCCTTTTTTCTAATCTGCTTTATAATTCTTTCGTTTACTTGCAAATATCAATCTTAAAACCTATTAAGACATTGCGCAATGATTAATTAAATACACAATAGTAATTCCTTTACTTAATGTGTCGCATTTTTCACGCAATTTATGCGCCATGCTTTTTCTTCGACAACATGCAACCTCCGTCAAACATCAACGCGATACCAGTAGACACTGGCTCCTTGCCTCGTACGTCATACTAGCTGTTCATATGTATATACAGTATGGTCGACCGTCCTAGGGTCAGTCGATGTCATCCGAACGAGTATGCAAAACACCACAGACGCGTTCACAGACAGGTTCAGTTTCTTGCTGTCAATTTGACAGTATCGCTCCTTTGTATGTATTTACTATTATACTACTATGTATTGATGTTCTGAATTTTTCATTTCAGCTTGGAGATCGTTTTGAGAATTTATTGTCTTAAGTTTCGCTTTATCCTGATTTTCCATAGAATCTTGTTTTTTTTTATATTTTAAACAATAAATCTGACTTTTTTAAAGCAATTTATATTATTTGTGGAAGCTCTTTTCTTTTTGAAAGGAATATATTTAATAGTATTTTCATAGTGTTAAGAGCAGCTCGAGAATATTTATCTCTTTCTAAAATTGTTTTTATTTCCATAAGAATTGCAGTTTATATCATTGCATCATGTCATTACGTTTCTTACTGAACGCGTCTGTGGTTTATTGCATACTCTTTCGGATGACATCGACTGACCCTAGGACGGTCGACCGTACTGTATAAGTATAACGCTGTGGCAACTGTGTCGATATTTTACATTATTAGTAGGATTCAAGCTCTCTCGGGGCCGACAGTGTATATTACAATGTGTAAAATTATTCTGAATTTTATGCGGTAGAGAACCTAGCAAATAGTACAGAGAAGCCTGAACTTCATTGCTTAATTGTTCTGGGTCTGCTGCTAAAGGTTCAAAGATGTCTTCATTGTCATCCACAATTTCTTCAACCAAACCTGCATTTGTATTTTTAAGAGATGTAGTATATTTTATTAGGTATTCATAATCTAATTGCTGGTAATTTCTATGGCGAACTTGCGTTTCAAATTACGATAGGGTGATTAATCGCAGTGCTCCTTTAAATTAGCGAGCATCTGGAACAGATCTTCTGCGTCTAACCACAGAAAAGAGATTTTCCAAAGCATCTTGCATTAGTCGTTCTAACAAGACATATTTGAAATCAAATTCTCAAAAGTATTCATGTTAACGCATTAATTGTGAATATTTTTAAATGTACACATTCTGCCTTCCAAATAATTACCTATGGTTGATGTGCATACATCTTTATGAAGTTCTTCTAATATTTTTATTTGCTTTAATGTTAAAGAACAACTCTGTTCTAACCATGACAGAATTATAATTATTTCTTCTTCCCTTAAAATTTTTGGTTTAGAACCTCCTTTCGCTAGCATTTTCTCACGCCCAGAATACACTCAATGATACGCAGTTTTGTAATGTATTCCCAGTGACATAGCTAATGCAGTTCAGTCCTCTCCTCGATTTGCAGATGCCACAACCCTTTCACGATCCTGTGTCAAATGTTTACATGGTAACAACCGTTTCACAGCATTTATTGCCATGGACAATCGGCAAATAGCGCAATTATCTTTCAATTCCATTACTATGTAATAAAATAATATCATGAAACGCTTATAATTATTTTTAACAATTTTGTATGAATTTTGAGTCAATTTGTGAATTCTCAAACCGTTGCTTGGTTACTGCTTGGTTGCTTAGTAGTACATGCATACAGTATCTCATCGAATAAGCCACTGCAATGCAATCGAATATAAAAATAATTTTTTGTACTCGCCTATCAAAACCTGTCATTTCACGATTCGATTTGCGTGCGTAAAAAGTCACTTTAAGCACGAGTGCGTAAAAGTAAAGTTGGTACTTACTGGAACTTGATTAATTCAGTGACATTTTAAAATCATAAATCCCTAACCTGAATAATATATGGTCATAAACGATAACGTATTTAACAATATGTATTATTATTATAGTTCTCGTACAAAAAATATTGTACAAACTTCGTGCGTGAAACATTTCGCGAATTCGTGTCCATAAAGCGCTCGCCTTACGGCTCGCGCTTTAAACTGGTCACTCATTCGCGAAATATGATTTCACGCACTTGGTTCGTAAATAACTATTTTGTATTCGCTTATCAAAACCTGTCATTTCATGATTCGATTTGCGTGCGTAAAAAGTCACTTTAAACACGAGTGCGTAAAAGTAAAGTTGGTACTTCCTGGAACTTGATTAATTTAGTGACATTTTGAAATTATAAATCCCTAACCTTAATAATATGGTCATAAACGCTAACGTATTTAACAATTTGTATGTATTATTATTATAGTTCTCGTTCAAAAGGTATTGTACAAACTTCGTGCGTGAAACATTTCGCGAATTCGTGTCTCGCCTTCGGCTCGCGCTTTAAACTGGTCACTCATTCGCGAAATATGATTTGACGCACTTGGTTCGTAAATAACTATTCTGAATTACATTTGACATCTTCTGATTTACAATTGACACTTTCTCAAATTAAAATGACGAATTCTGAAATTAAATTGACATATCTGAATTACAAGTGACGCATTCTGAAAATAAATTGACAGATCTGAATTAGAAATGACCCACTCTGAAATTGAATTAACATATCTGAGTTACAAATGATACGTTCTGAAATTAAATTAAGATATCTGAATTACAAATGATATATTCTGAAATTAAATTAAGATATCTAAATTACAAATGATATATTCTGAAATTAAATCGATAAATCTGAAATACATTTGATGAATCCTGAAATAGACTTGACCCTTTTTGAAATACAACTAAAAATGGTGTAGTGACTTTACGGTAAATCTAACCTAACCGACATTTATCATATACTAACATAAGCAACCTTTATTGAACAGTTTTCTGTAAATTAGCGATTCCTATTTACTCTGTATTAACTGGAATATTTAACATGTTCTAAAGTACCCCGTGGTCAAACGTGCTCCCCTATCTGGTATTCTTTTTCCTAAAAATTCTGAAAGTCCAATATTATAATAATTCGTCTTAAAAAAAACCCAGCATAACATTTTCCAATTCAAAATTTTCATCATCGGCGATATGCGAAGATTCTTTGGCAAATGAAGTCTCTGCAGTAGACAAGCTGCTAAACGTTCTGCGTAATATAAGAATTGGATATAAGTATATATTATTTGTAAACATCTTGTATTTAGTACACATTTAATTAAAGCTTACTTTTTGTAATGTATCACTCATGAAACCCATTAAATGGTAGTAGTCTCCGGGTCAAAAAAACCGGGACACTTTTTTAACCTATTGTGACAGTACTTTGTTGCATCATACTAATTTGAAGTTGACAATAAATGAAAAATTTTAATTGTGAAATTGACAGTTGATACTGACTGATTATACAAATGCATTTTAATGGAAACGAGATACTAAAGAGGACAATTTTATTATAATGAAATAAGAAAAAACAGAAATTTCATTAAATTAATATTTGGTAATTGCACCTTGTGCTTCTATTACTTTATTTAACCTTCTAGGCATAGAATTTACTAAATTAGTAACGCAGTTTACCGGTATTTCGGCCCACGCTGCTTGCACAACCTGAAGTAATTCCTCTCTACTTTGCACATATACATTCTGTCTTGCTATATTTCGTACCATTAAACCCTATACATTTTCAATAACATTTAAGTCACCACTATAGCTTGGAAAATCCAAGACCGAAATATCGTTTGCATTTAGCCATTGCGTCGTTCGTTGGGATTTATGAACAGGGCAATTATCTTGAAAAAAGATATAGTCGTTATCTGGATAAAGTCGTCTTACAGATGGCACCATCACATTTTCAAGGATGTTTATATACACCTTGCCATTGAGGCGATTTTCAATATTATGTAAAATTCCAAGACCTCTCACTGACAACCATCCCCAAACATTTACGGAATAACGAGGATTTCTACGTACTTTGTTTACATATCGTTACTGGAAAGGCGTGCTTGGCGGTCGAAAACTCTAATTTTCCCGTTATATGACGACTGAAAGATTTTGTCGTCGGAGAAAATTACCTTGTCCCAAATATTCCGTGCCAAATGGTGTAAAACAAATCCCATCCTTCGTTCTTTCCAAGCTGGAGTTAGAAACGTCTTATTAACAGCCATATAAGAATAGAGACCGGCATGTCGAAGGCGACGTAGTCCTGTTTTTGCTGATCCAGGAAAACCTGTATTTCTTATTGCATTTTTTGCTGTGTCAAAGGGATTTCGATTAATATATGTAATTAAGCCATCATCTTCCTGAGCATTAGAAATCCTAGGTCGTCCTGAACCAGGCGTTCTTAAAAGATTCCTTTCTTCCCGCCACTTCTTATATATTCTACTAAATGAGCTCTTACTTATCCTAAATTCATCTGCTACTCGCCTCATAGACCATCCTTCTTCTACTTTAGTGCATATTCTGGCTTTAGTAACTTCATTTACATGCATTTTACAAATTTTAAGAGTAGGTATAATTAATTATTTTGAATTAACAAAAATTTTAAATGTCAATTTGAAAGATAAAAACAATAATGACAAAAATGACAGATGCATGTCCTTATACTCAACTAATTCAAGGCTACTATAATTGGACAAACGGACTTAATTACAAAACTAAATTAACGTCAAAATCGTTATAAGACATGTCCCGTTTTTTTTGACCCGGACAGTATTTATGTATATGGTTTCTCTTTTACACATGCACCTGATCCAGTATAAATATATTCATTTTGTGTTTTTCGTGAACGAATACCTTTAAAAATATCATGTATTTCTTGCCAACGGTCGTTAATTTTGTCTTCAATCTTTGTTGTATTGGTAGTGTATTGTTATATGTTGGAGGTCTTTTTGATACCTCATATACGGTATTAGAGTTTCATCTTTATCAAAGAAATCTCGCTCAGTCTTTTCTGACAAACGAGAAAGTAATTCTTTTACTACTTGTGATTGATTTTCGAAAATACATATATGTTGTGTATTAGGTTTGTACACGGTACTACATTTTCCACAAAAATACACGACCTGCAATAGATGATGAATAAATTACTACTATAAAAGCTTTTCTCTGTACTTACAAAGTTATACTCACCTCATTCATATTCATAGATGAGATTTGGCCGATATTAGTAAAGATATACCAAGTTATAACTATAACTTATGTGCAGTCGCTTGCAATAAATCTGCGTACAAGTCCTATGCCAATTTTCATGTTTTTTCGATGTATTGATACGTACTTTTCAAAATGAGGTTAAAAATGTCAGCTTGACAGTATAATACATGTTTAATGTAAGTAATATATTTTTAAATGTAACAAATATATATAATTAACAAAATCGTACTTAGTAATTTTTATTAATATTTTGTAGAAGCTCATTCTCTTGTTATAACTTCCGTTAATCTGTTTGGTATTGATTCTATTAAATTTCTTGTTAATTCTACATTTTCTCACAACCCTTCCCAAAACTTTTCTACAATTTCCCATAACTGGTCCTTATTTTGAGGATGAACATCAGGTCTATGTAATCTTTTAGTTAACAATCCCCAAAAATTTTCTATTGGATTTAAATCCGGACTTCGTGATGGCCAAAGTAAGAGTTCAATATTATTGTTATCAAACCATTGCTGTATTATATGTGCTGTATGCACTGGACAATTGTCATGTTGATATATGAAATTTCTATCTTGGTAAGATATATTAACAGAAGGTAACATAACATTATTGAGACATTTACAGAGAACCGCCCTGCTCGATGCACATGTTTACGTATTCTTCATTGAATCTCGCGTTGCGAGGTCTATAAGCTCTGATGCCATCGTGTGTGGATTGAAATATTTTTTCTTCGGTAAATAACACTCTCTTCCAAAATTCTGAATCACGGTAAATATAGTTTAGAGCAAATATTAAACGAGCTTGTTTATGTTCTCTTGTAAGACCTTTTTTGGCTGCAGCACAAGTTTACAGTCCACTTGTCTTTAGTCTACGAGAAGCAGTGGAAAAAGAACCTGGAAAATGCGTTTCAAAAACAGCTTTTTTATATAACTGACTGTAAAAGTGACACTTTTAACGGAAGCTCACCGGATTAAAAATTGAGTTTTTCCACTACTAGCGTTAGAAGACATCATTATTTGGTATGTTTTCGGGTCGAGAAGATGAATTTCTCTCCTAGTAGTCAATAATAAAAATTATCTCCTACTAGTAAATAATAAAAACAATTGACACTAATAAAATTATGATTACGAATGAAATCCGCAATTCAAGAAAAAAGGTTAGGTTAACATTTAACATAAATAAACAAAGTAGGAAATACGTAATTTGGTAAACACTACTTATTAAAATAATAATTAATAGCGCAATTATGGCAGGTTATGTTAATTCCTGACGTACTGGCTTGCAATAAAATCTCGTACACCTAGTTTTACCTATATTGATTTCACCTTTTGTGACATTTCTAATTTGACGTTTCATTTCCAAAAGTACACTATTTTTATAAGTCACCACAACCTCTATGCATAGTGTCACATCCGTCAAATCTAAAGTCAGCTTACATTGAAAAATAATCTTCAAAAATTAGCTTGCTTGACATTAAGGTGTACGAGATTTTATTGCAAGCCAGTGTACCAGTATTTTTCATACTCTATTTGATTTGCTTCTTTGCGGATTTCTGCAGGAGTACAACTACTGTCTGACATTTTTTTTTGGTATTATGACAAGACATGAATAAAATCTCAATTTGACATTAAATGTTTATTCATTTGTTTTTACAGACGAACATGTTTTCTATGGATATCTTAAATTAAACATTTATCGGAACGGCTTATTACAGTACATTATTATTGAGAAAGCGGTTAAATATGCTAGTAGTGGAAAAAATAGTATATAAACCACGGCAGAGAAGATTTTTCTCAGCCTCTTAGCCATTATTTCCCTCGACGCTTCGCGTCTCGGGAAATAATGCTACTCGGCTGAGAAAAATGTCTTCTCTCCCTTGGTATATAATTACTATTATCTACTCCTATTAAATAATGTATTCATTATTCAGTTGCTTTTGAACAAGTAATGGCACCCATAAACAATTAGCGTGATTTATAGCAGTGAGTTATTATAACTCACGCTAAATTCTACAATCTGATTCGTCGAAATGAAACAGTCCACTACCATCTTTGAAGGAAGTAACGTTATTTGTCAACTCTAAATTAGATCACTTGTCAATTTTAACTTGACAGTTTCAATTTGTGACGCTTTTAAATCAATTTCTATTGCTATAAGAAACGATGAATTCAGACAACGAAAACGAATTATTATGTACACCCCCTGAGTTAAAACAAATTGCGGATACGACAATACAAAAATTTCGATAGTCTTGCTAGAGTTATTAATATTGGTATAAATAAAAAAATCATCTCTGAACCTGCACCTTCGTTTTAATTATTACAGTCGTAGATAAATTATACAGATTGAATCTCTGGTAACCAAATGGGTGGGGAAGCGGTCGACTCCCACTACCATTGTAGAAAACATATTCATGGATATACATAACGATACGCTCGTATATATGTCATCAGTCTGTCACCTGTCAGTTTCTCTATTAGCATATTAATGTAATAATGCCGAAATACACAGAGCAAGAAAAACTTCAATTGCTAAAATGGCATTATGCTGGTAATAGTTTCCAGCAGGTCCGCGATTTATTTAGCGTTAAATATCCAGATAGGTCTATTCCGTCAGTATCCACGATTTTTGACTTACTTAGAAAATTTGAACGTACTGGCATGGTAAAAAATTTAAAGAAAAGCTATCCCACACGCAAAATATCTGCGGATACATTGCTATTGGTATATGCGTCGATTGAAAATAATTCAAATTTATCGCTACGACAGATTGCAAATGATGTGGGAACATCAACATCATCTGTTAGTCGCATTTTAAAAAGTAATGCGTACAGCAGTTTTAAGGTGTCTAAGCATCAGCAATTATTTCACGACGATGCATTTAGACGAATGGAATTTTGCGAGAGGTTGATGGAAATGGTGAATCTCAACGATGATTTTTTAAATAATATTTTATTTACGGATGAGTCATCATTTCCCATTGTAAGATCCTACAACCCGTCAATAGTTAGGTATTGGGCTAGAAGAAATGAATTTCGCAGTGTAAGCACGCGTACCCAGTATCAACAGAAAGTAAATGTATGGGCTGGGTTGTTAAATAATCGGGTTATAGGTCCCATATTTATCAATGGCAATTTAACTAGCGCTAGTTATTTAGCTCTATTGGAAAATGAAGTTTTGCCGATCATAGAACAACTACCGGACATTAACCATCAAAGAATTTACTTTCAACGAGATGGTTGCCCAGCCCACAACGCTGCAGTCACTCTGGCTTTTTTGAATCGTGTATTTCAAAATCGTTGGATTGGAACCTATTCGCAAGAAATACCGTGGCCACCCCGTTCGCCCGATTTGTCTCCCTTAGATTTTTTTTATTGGGGATATTTAAAGGAGTCCATTTACGCGCACGCAGATATCAGACCAAATACCATAGAGGAATTAAAAAATGCTATTACAAATACTTCTAATAATATCACACCAGAAATGCTGTATAATGTAAAAACTAACTTTTACAATAGATTAGGGTTTTGTTTATTTAAGGGAGGCGGTATTTTTGAACCATTTATTTAATTTATACCTATGTAATTTTCTATAATTAGGTCAAGTAATAAATAAACAGAATGTTTTTTCCTAATTTTTTTATTTTACTATGACTGAGCATTACAGGCTTAACCTTCGCCAATGCTCGGCCTCATCACCCATCAATGTACAATAATCAGGTGTACATCTGATTATTTATTTATTTATTTAATTTCTTTTTCTTGAATCCTGACTAATTATTTTTATTTGCCAGAGGAAGGTCTTTGTTCTATTTTTGAGAATTCGCTATCTTTAACTTATTATTCGATTATTGAGCATAATCGTTATTTCATCGAAGAATAGTTTTTATTTTCTCTCGTAGCATATTATTTTCTTTAACATAATTGCGTAAAATGCCTGGCTACTTAATCATATTTGGATTAACCTTAAATTATTATTCATTGATTGTGAATTGAAATTGGCTGACGCATATGTCGAAGTTCTACTGTCACTGTCAACTGGTCACACGTCTATATCGGTGTCTGCCGAGAAAATGGTGGGGAAACATGGCTGCGTTCTCCTGTCATTCGGTTACCACAGATTCTACCTGTATTCAATTTGCGGTAAATACCATTTCTGGTAAAACTAAGGTTATTTGTTCATTTTTGAAATTAGGTGAAATGTCATTTTGACAGTTTCAATATGCGACACAAAAAAAGTTTTCTTGGAACTTGTACCTTCGTTTTAATTGTTATGGTCGTAGATAAAGTATAATATTCAACTCGCGGTAATGGTAATAACTCACTTGATGAATTACAGCACTCGGCTATCGCCTCGTGCTGCAAACCTCATCTGCGTGAGTTATTACCTACATTACCGCTCGTTGAATAATATACTATTTATAACATAAACCGTCATAAGCGTGTTATAATAGCTATTATTACAACTAGGGAGATATGAATAGTATATTCCCTGAGGTTGGCTAGTTACATGTATGTATAGACTCCGAGGGAAATGTATTCACATTTCCCGTGGTGTAATCAATAGTTTTTTTTCTGATTGAAACAATATTGACAAAATGGAAAAATATTGGACTGTAAATTTTTGTCCCTAGCAACGTTCTTAGCCGTGTTTGTAAATATCATAGTTGACTGGGTTGATTTTCGCGTCCTGTCATAAATAAAATTAGTGAAAGGTCAAACTACGCAAGCGGCAAAAGCCCGTAAATGTTTGATTCCGACAAAATTCAAAGCTTCTTACAATAAAGTTTATGAAGACTTCCAAGAGTGGAGGAGAAAAAATATGATGAACGGTGTCGACGAAAATATTTTGCTAGCGTTTTTTCTTTTTTCTTATTTTTGACGTATGACTAATTTATTCTTTTCGTAGTCGCAGAAATATTCACCAAACACGCTGTGGCCAAATCTATTGATGTTAAGGTCAATGTTACATCTAAAAGAAAAAACTGATTTTAAAATGTTCGATGAAGTGGAAGCATTCCGGGTGCTACTCGGTTGGTGAGAGAATATTCGACGTTGCGTCCGCAAGCCGTTCTTAGGTTCTTCGTGGCTTATCGAAATAAGAAGTGTACTCTTCAGCCCGTCGGCAAAAATACTTTCGGGAAGATTCCGAGTAAGGTTGCTGAATGGATGGGTTTAGATAATCCGAAAGCGTATACAGGCCATTGTGGAAGACGAACATCCGCGACTTTAATGGCCGATGCGGGAGCCTCAATGACTATGCTTTATTTCACTCGTAAATTGCGACACTTGCTAAGGCTCGTGTCGCAAACTTTTAACTCGTAAAATAAAATCGCACTTTTAACACTATCGTAAATATCGTAAATAACTATTTTGTACCAGTAGTCGAAAATCATAGCATTTTGACAAATTTCATTTCTCAACCTCTGAACTAATGACGTGAATAATGGCCTGGTGTATAATTAACCTAGGTCGTTGATTGAAGGAATACATAAAGATGCGCAACCTATGACAGTTGACAGAAATCTCAGATCCCTTAAATGCAAATCTCCATTTAAGGGATCTGAGATTTCTGTCAACTGTCATAGGTTGCGCATCTTTATGTATTCCTTCAATCAACGCCTAGGTTAATAATGAAAACAAATAACACGCATGCTGTAATCATACAATCGCCGTAGGATGTCAACCGTCAAAATTCTGAATATGTTTTCGTATGAAAGCGTTTTGATTCATGCGCAAGCTAGTACTCAACTACCTGTTCTGCAATCTCGTACATTTCAGGTGGTATACATTTGAAACCTTTTTCTTCAGACATACATAAACAAAACGAAAAATAATCTAAAAAATACTTCGCTTTTAGTTTCAGCAGTTATGTCAAAACATATCTGTCAACAGTTCTCTGTATCTATTTAAATATAGTAAAAATTAAAGAATAGTCATGGATAAAGTATAGTATTCTACTCGCGTATAATGGCTATTATTCTCTCGCTGATTTAGGCTGATTTAGTAAACTTTACCTCGAGAATAATAACCATCTCCTAAGTTAAACATTTAACTCGTGAAATAAAATCGCACTTTTAACACTTGTATCGTAAATAACTTTTCTAACAGAATCAAATGGGTTTTCGTGTAAATAATTTATAAGATAATTATCTTGATTGTCATCAGAAACTCTTTTTCTGCCAGAACCATTTCTTCTTAATGTGGTACCGTCTTCATAGACTTATTTATATGATGATGTTCAGCAACAGCTCTAATAGACCATCCCTCTTCCAGTTTAGTTAATATCTGGGCTTTCTCAAATACCTACACTTAAATGTCTATTCATATTCGAAAAATGACCGGATGTTGCGTTTTAACTGACAAGACAAATATTAACAATTTTTTTAAAATTATAATATAGCAGCGAGATAGAGTCACAACTATATATAATAAAATTTTGACAAATTGTAGATGACAGATTACTGGACAGTGACAACTGTCACTGTCACACTTTTATGGAAACTACATTTATGGCAATGACTTTTTAATCCCAAAAATTACAGATACATTACATATGATTAATTTCTATACCATATTGTTGAAATATATGGCATAAAATATTGGCATTGAAGTATTTGTAATCCTTGAAAAATCGGTAAAAGTATTTATAAACTAGTAGAAGAAAAGTGATACTAAAATTTATCACATTTCTATCACATATGTTGTTTCTTGAAATAAAATTCAATAATTTTGGAGCATTTATGATATTATAAAAGTTTTGATTAAACAATGGTTTTATAAGTAAATTTTGAAGTCGATTTGATTTTTGATTCTTGTTGCAGCCAGTTTACGACGACTGCCATATCGTAGTAGATGTCAGATTGAAATCTCGATAATGAAATTACTTACCGAGGCAGAAGAAAAATACAATTGTCATTATTAGGAGTAATGTATTTACTGTATATGTTTATTTTTAAGTACTAAATAATAAATATTCATGAATTATGCCACTGCCAAGGCACTGCTAATTTTTTTATTGCTAGCTATAATTGGTTTGCGATAAATACGCCAACAAGCTGCCATTATCCCAAACGTATACTCGATAACTCTTCTTGCTCTACTGAGACAATAATTAAAAATTATTTTGTTAGAGTTTAAATTCTTGCCTGGATACGGGCGCATACTATATGATGTTGCTGACGAAGCAAATGCTTCGTCAGCAACAAAAATATATGGTAATAAGAATCCTATATTTCCAATTCTATGTGGAGGAGGTAAATCCATGTCAAAACTTTCAAATTT
Source organism: Holotrichia oblita (assembly GCA_023690525.1). Taxonomy (NCBI): domain Eukaryota; kingdom Metazoa; phylum Arthropoda; class Insecta; order Coleoptera; family Scarabaeidae; genus Holotrichia; species Holotrichia oblita. Next base: position 119,763,445 of record CM043016.1, on the reverse strand, counting down.
TTCCCGATAAGTGAGTCTCTGAAAACACCTCCATCACTAAAGCGTCCAGGTGCCCCAATATCAACTAATGTGAAACGGTAGAATGCATCGCACATAGCCAACAGTACAACACTGTGACTACCTTAGTAATTGTAGTTTGATAATCCATAATTTACTTGAGCTTAAACACCAATGCAAATTAAAATAGTACTGAGTCATCAGTAATTAATAATACCTGAAGTACAACGTGTTTTCCATCTAATGCTCCAATGCAATTAGGAAAATTCCATTTGTTAAACCCTTTTGCTATTTCTAACCATGACTCTTTATTGGGTTGTAGAAGTAGCTTATCACAAAAGCACTCCCAAATTGCTGTACATACTTCATCGATTATTTTCGATATGGGACTGACACCTATTCGAAATGAATACGACAAAGATGTAATGCTGTCGCCAGACGCTAAATATCGCAGAGTGACAGCTAATCTTATAGCTGGATGGATAGGTTCTCGTACAATATATAATTTTTGTATTTTAGTACCTATGACACACAGTAAATCTTCAAACTTTTCAGGATTCATACGTATGTAATTAAAATATTTTTCTCGATCACCTAATCTCATTTCAACGAGCAAATTATCGCCCGCCCCGTAAGTTTTTCTATCTTTTTGAAATATATTGCGCACCCAATACTTCCTCTTTCTTTGTTTTTTTATTTTTAATAATTTGTATAACGTGAATAATTTCAACATATTCTTTTTTTTTTTGGAATTGCGCAATATTTGTATGAACATTACTAATGATGACTATGAACAGTACTACAATGACATTTAATGCAGTAGGCTACGAACAAATTTTTAAATATTTGGCACCTCTAAGTTGACGTTTAGTTGGATTGAGTCGGTCTTTACTTGATGTTTCACATTGACGTTTAGTTTTGAGATATTTGTAAGTTTAAAGAAAATACTAGAAACCATTTTAATTTTAATCTTTGTCTCAATAATAAAATGGAACGTATTACAAACACTATCTAATAAGATGTTTAAATTGATATCCTCTTCTATCCATGTAAGTGCGGCATCTTTTTTCTATTGCATTTTGAATATGAAGTGGGGTAATTTTGTTAAATGTCGCTTCTGTGGCTGCTTTTAATTCCTGTATGTTATTATGAAGACGTGTATATACTCTATCTTTAACAAATCCCCAAACAAAAAAATCTAAGGGAGTAAAGTCTGGACTTCTAGCGGGCCACCTTACCGGACCGTTGACTCCTATCCACTTGTCAGGAGACATTTCATTTAAATAATTCCTTACTACAACAGATGTACGTGCAGGACAGCCATCGTTTTGAAACCAAACGGATGGATTATCAAAAATATGAAGATTATTTCTTACTAATTCTAAATAAAGTTGTCCGGTCATGTATGTCCTTTTAGAAAACATATTACATTAAACCCAAATCGTCCCTGTCGTCTTTGTCGAAGAGCAAGATGTTCATTTGTCTGCCTCCATTCGTGACGATTATTACGATTAAATAATCCATCACTTGAAATTCTGCTTTCATCAGACCAAATTATGTTGCTTTTAAAGTCTGGATCATTAGTACATTTTCCAATGTGCCACTCGCAGAACGTAATACGCCGATCAAAATCTCCTGAAAAATAACGTTTGAAAACAAAAGAAATACTACTGTATACTTATTTAAAGACACGAGATACTCTTCAGAAAAAAAAGCTATAGTTGTCCTCGATCGGTTAAACTTCCTTGCCGTTCTTGATACTTAATATACTATTAATAAAACATACCTGGTAATAAGTCGTGTAGGTATTACTCGTATTTTATATGGATGAATTCGATTTTTCTTAATACGGTACTCCTAACTTGTTTTCAATTTGCCTACTGGAAACACTAGGTTCAGCTTCAACTTTCGCTAATACAGTTATTTCGGTTTCATCCCTAAATACTATTACTAATATACTATTATATTTTCTCTCGAATGATCCATATTCTTCTAAACGACACATCAATCGTTTAAATACACGATGTTTTGGTTGTCGTCTTTCCGGAAATCTTTCTAAATAAAGCGCTACAGCATCATTTGCAACTTCATTACAGATGATAAAAACACGGATCATATCCAATTTTTCATAGTTTTCAAATTTATGAGGCATTTTTGTAACAAACGTGGAATCAACCGCTATTTTGTATTTAAGTGACTTAATTAAACGTCAAATTAGAAATGCCAGAAATTTGATAGTTTTTTATAGCCTAATGCATTAAAATATCAATATACAATTAATTACATTTTTACCATATTCATATATATGTATATTAGTCGGATCCACTATTTTTGTTATAAGTATATTAAAAAAAAAATAAATAAAAATGAACGAGTAAAATAGTAAAAATTGTTTCAGTATTTTTAGTAAATATCCAAATATCTCGGAAAGTAGTGGACGGATACTTAACAAATTATATATATTTTTTATCAGAAACACAAACTCTTTCCGAATATGACAAAATATACAGGATGTTCCGTTAAAAAAAATACAAGTTTACTCCATAATTCTCAAAATATAGCTGGAATAAAAAAATACGTCAAACCATTGGAATTAGCATAAAAAACTGTATAAAACAACATTAAAACATTTGAAGTATCTTTTTAAACAGTTGAAATATAGAGCTCCACATGAAATGATATATTTTCGATTTTGCCCCCTACCGCCGCCACTGTAACAGATATTAAAAAATGGATTTCTCCATTGAATTTTCCTTGAAAAAGTAGGTATGGAATGTACCATTGCTATCTCTCTAACTATGCTCTAAATATTGATACGCACGTCTTAAATATGCGTTGGCGCCGGCCCAAAAGAAAGTACAGATTCCAAAAAAAATAAATACACAAACTGCAAAAAACAACGGAAACCGCAACGCACCTACCTGCTACCCTTAAATTTGTTGCCTCTCATTCGGAGCGCCTGCCAGCTGCTGTGGAGACGGCGTGGTTCGAAAGTATAGTTCGAGACGTCAGTACCCAAAAGTAAGAAAAAGGCGCCACTCAATTTAAATTTAAGCTCCGTCGAGGTCGTTGAGTAAATTGAGAACCTCTGAGGTGGGACGGAAGAGTAGTGGGTAGGGTTCGAGCGCACGGAATTGAAATAATAAAAAAAAGTCGACCGAAAACATTAAGGTGAGTCACGAGACCGGATTTACTCTAATCTAGGCGAGGGTGAGCTATCATAAAAAAAAACACAAGTCCACCTTCAAGTTGTAAAGTAAGAATATATTTACAAAAAAAAAATAAAAATACCGTTTGGTGTGCTTTCCCCCGAAATAAGGTAGGCAACCAGAACAATTCCGAACGTAACCAGTGGGTTGTTATACAAAGTACAAATAACGAAAATCGTACAAAAATTAATAAATTACCCGCAACAGTACCGTGGTGCACCAGAGTTTGCCGCTTACAACAATCGTTTACAAAATCATAAATATAAACCAACCCGTTACACAAGGTTGATATCGGTACCAAAAACTACAACAATTCTAAAGCTAAAATGCACTTGGTGCCAACGAATAGTCCCCACTGTTAAGTTACAAAATATACAAAACAAAACAAAAACTAACAGGCCTGCACGGCCAAAAAAAAACAAACACCGGGCTAGGTGAAGCCCTACCTGGTGGATTTACAAATCTACCAAGAAATACGTGCTACCAAAATGCAGCGTTTAATCATCGAAAGTGTGGCTTAAGGCCCAACGAGTATTAAAGACTATGCCGGAGGGGCTCAAAATAGTTAACAAGAAAATTTACTATTAAAAATAAAATTTAGATCTCTGACCTTGAACGTAGACTTCTACAATTTCACACAAAATATTACAGATAGCTCGATGGTACGATGGTGACTTCAAGTCCGGTTGATTCCCACGCTGAACTGGGATCTCCACGGAAAAGAAAACAAAAAAGACTCACTCCCAATCTACCTCGTGCACCCAGCTCAGACTTGTAGCGACGCTAACGATCCTATACATTGAACACCTTACCCAAAATTTTATGTACAGGGATTCACCAAAAATAAATTCTCGTCGGGGAAGATAAAAACCCCCTCACTAGAACCTCTAAAAGAAACATATAAGATAGACAAATCTAATAAGAAAAAGAAGGGAAGGACTGCTTACCGAATTAAATTCGAGGCGAACCAAAAACGAGACGCAAAACGGACTTCAAGATGGACGCTAAGATGCTTGAGCGGCGAAGAAAGAACAATGGCCACTCACAATGTGCTAATAATCCAATCCGCCCAACGGCGTCAAATCAACGGATATTTACCAAGGCAAAACGCTAATAACCATTCCAAATACCAAAATCCGCTGATAAAGTTACGTAGCCGGTGAACAAATCCGACAATTCGTGGCTTAAAATTACTCCATATTACCACCAGCTACAAATTAGCACAAGCCGAAAAGAACGTCCCCTCACTTTAATGTCCGTTAAGTGAATCCTTGACCCTCGTAAGTAAGCCGTGTGCCATGAATCTACGCGCAGCACCCCGAAGACAGCTGAAGATCGTCATGCGCCATCTAGCGATAGTTTCACGAAGGAACGCCACGACAACTCTCAACAAATTCAGCAACAAAACGAAATAGTACGAAAAACTTAAAAGAGATTAATTCAAAATAACGCGAAAGAGCGTCCAAACCTCAATTATACAAATAATACATATGTATATCCCGATTTAAGTAAAAGTTTCCTGCAAGAAAACGCGACAGAGTACGCAACTGTGAAAAGTAAAACTCCCCAGGGTATTAGTGACAGATCAAGTCGTACATAACCTGCAACGATGTCATAAGACAGATAGGCTGAAAGAATACCAAAGCTATGAAATTAACCCAGGTAGGTGTATAAAACAAATACTAATTGAACTAACTGAAGCAATTGTAGCAAATGAAACTCTGAACTCTAAAATCCTAAAGAGAAAACGTAAGCTGTGCAGGACAAGACCGAGAGAAAACGCCAACTGATGGCTTTAAAAGCAAAAGTTTATATTCCCTAAATTAGCATCGGCTGTTAATAAATAAATGCATCCATCAATAACGATAGGACTCGCCTGACAAAAATAATCCATTCGTAGAGTGTAAGTTCACTCTACGCAGTCTCACCTAAAGTAAAAAAGGAAATATAGCCGCAAGATGAAATATGCATCAGTCTTCAACACCCGAAACAGACCTGTATTACAAACAAAAACCTTTACACAGTCACGAAGCAGGTAAAATTATAAAGTAGGCTAAGTTCGCAGTAAACTAAAGCGAAATCTTTTAGGTCACCAAAATAAAACGTAACAATATATGAAACCCTCCAAAAAACCAAGCAATTTTGCCCACCCTGTACATCCGCTTGCAATAACATTGCGTACGCTTTATTATACCTATGTGATTTAGATGTAATCTGTCATCTATAATTTGTCACATTTTGTTGCTAGATAGTTGTCAATCTAGGTCTCTGCTATATACAGGCTAACAACTTCAACTACGAAAGTCTAATGATAGGAGAGGGTGGCGGGAGTTAAAATTAAACGTATCCATTTTACTATTGTCAACTTTTTATATGACAGGAATGTCAGTGGTTATGTCAAATAGATACTTTACCGAACCATCAAACTATCCTAATGGAATACACAATTAATGAAAAAGTGCAAATTATAAAGTGGTTTTATAATTTGTCATAGACCACTGACATTTCTGTCATACAAACAGTTGGCAATACTAAAATGAATACATTTAATTTTACCCGCCACTACCTTCTCCTATCAATAGGCTTTCGTAGTTCAAGTTGTTATCCTGTATATTAAACATGCTGTCAAGTAGACATTTTTAACCTCATTTTGAAAAGTACATTTCAATACATCGAAAAAACCTGGAAATTGGCACTTGTACACAGATTTATTGCAAGCGACTGTACTTGTAATTACAAAAACCCGGTATTATATTAACAACATAGTGACACAAAGTTCGATACTTATGAATTTAAATGTTAACACAAGTAAATCATTACTATTATACGAATAACACTGCATGTTTAAAACAGATATTATCATTGTAATAAAAATCATTTGATATAATATATGGAATTTTCTCTTGTCATTTTTGGCAACTGTCATTTACTTTTAACACCAGTGTTAAAAGTGGCCTTTTCAACACGCTACGCTATAAAATCGCATTTTTAAGTGAAGTTAGCCGTGTCAAAATGTCAACTTGTAACGGTGTTTGTAGAAAAAATTATAGGAAGCAATGTAGGAAGTGTTTTATAAAAAAAAACCATGCAATTTATATTATATAATATTGAATCTCTAAGAGATTGGACAGGAAAGAGATATCCAGGAAGGGAGATAGCCCGCCGGTCGCACCTGATGTGATGTCCTCAGACGGTTCTGGGTGCGGCTGTGTTATTTCTTGAAATGCAGGAGGTTTTAGTGGGTAACCAGTACATTGCATAGTACTGGAGTCCCACACACCATCCATAAAGGATTTCCTCCTGGGTAAAAAAAAAAAAGAGAGATTGGACAACAGATTCGTATCAGTAGTTTCGGACAATGAATCCGGTTAATAATATCAGTATCTGCATAGCAAACTATTTGGATCCGGACTATAGCATTAATAAAAGCCCAATGTTATTATTTCAGTGATTATACAACTCATAATGTATTAATTCCCTATACCTCTACTGGACTAATAAGTGATAATCAAGCACCGTGCTTTTTCATTAATAAGCGATAATCACCTTTGTTGATTTACCATAGCAACCAGGTTTAATCGTTGATTGTTCATTGCAAATTGCTTGTCAGTTACATTTCCTACCTGTCATAAATTGATTGAAAATGTTGTGATACGGCAAAACTATGTTAGAAAATATTGATCAGACAGTTAAAAATCATAAACCTCTTAATACAGTGCGACCTTAAAACTACATATGGTCACAATTTATGGACTTTTGTAAAGTTCGATCATATATATGTATTATTAATTCCTGTTTTTTGCTTTATTATGCATTGTTATGTTATTAGGCAGCTCATAATGCTTGTCAATGATGACATTTCCTATATGTATTAGTACTCGTTAGAAATTAATCTCAAAATGTCGTACCTAATTAGCAAAGTTGCTTTATTCGTTGAATAAAGAATACAACTCTTGGTTTTGTGATTATCTGCAATCGTCGGATCGGCACTCGATATGTTGCCAAATAATTCCACTCGTCCTACGCATAGGTAATATATACAGGGTTTCCACGGCCAAGTGGGACATAGGGAGAATACATGTAAAATCGGTTTTCGGTGATTATTATCTCCCTAACACTACTTAATTCAAAATTAAGGCCCGCTTATTATAACTGGGTTAACAATGAACATCTCCACAATCATAGTACAAAGAAAGTCATTTTAATAAAGCCAAAAAATTATTATTTTTAAATCTATTGTTCGTGAATTCCTAATAAGGCTTTTAATATGTGACTTACTGCAAGCGTCCATGGCGCAATGGTTCGCGCGACGGCTTAATAACGCAAATGCACGGATTGTTTAGGGTTCGAATCCCGGCAGATTAGTTTTATTTTTTATCTCCAACAATAATGCTACAAATTCAATAACACTACAAAAATCAGAGATTTTGAAGACTATAAAATCGTTTTTTTGAGGATTAAGGTAAATAATGAATAATTTTTACAATAACAAAAATGGTCACGTGCTATTATATTATTCGATTTTTAATTGTTACTAACGACGAATCCTTTGTCAAAATAAACAACAAAACTTAATCAAGATTTATATATAATATAATAATTTATATATAATATAATAAATTTTCTTTCTCATTGCTCGTTATAAACGACATTGGTAACTATGCTACAAAATCAGACTAAACACAAAACTAACACACATAGTACATATATTTTAATGTCAGTTATTCTGGGAATAGGTATAAAAAAATAATACCTATTATTTCGATAAAACTATACATAAGTGTAGAGCAACTCAAAATAAGAAAAGTTACCATATCTGAAACAATTGTATAAATAGTATATAAGTAAGGCACTATTTTTACGCAAAATCCAGTTTTAATATACATATTTACAATACATCAGTTAACAGGTGCAAGATTATCTCTACTTCCCAAATTCCCAGACAAGTCTAACTTTTAAAAACAATATTTGCCTAAAAATTGATGCAAAAAGGAAAATTGATGATAGAGTACATATATAACAATAAAAAAATTAAAACAGAATTAAGAATTGCATCCTTGTTGCAAGAAGTTTCAGTCCAACGCAAAATACTTGAAAGTACACAGCTGTACTTGTACAAATGCAGTCATAAATCAATATGAGGACTCTGCTGCAATAAAGAGGTATCTGGAATTTTTCAAATATTACAGGAGACAATGAAATATAAATAAGAATGTTGTTATGAAACAGAACTTAATAAAATGTTGTACAAGTGTTGTGCGGTTCTAATGGGCTGGTTTTGTGTAATGGGGGTTAAACAAAATTTACAGGTTCGATTAAGAGAGTAAAAAAAAGGTTGCACATACCTCATTGTTGCTACCAACGAATAGAAAAACACATGCAGTAATTTTTGAAAAGTTTATTTTTATCAAACCCAAGTAGTATTTTTAACAAAAAACATCACTAATGTCACAACAGAACTACAACTAAACTCGGACAAAACTATTGTGATCATATCTTAAGGATAAACGAATAGACTCAACCTGAAATGGAAAAGTCACCGTCATCGGTGACATCTGTTTCATGACCACCTGATGTTTGGTCTGAGACCAGAGAAGTGTAGTAGGCAATATCGGCTTTAGGGACGTACTTGTCAGCAAGTAGCATGACGTTTTCATATTTTAGCTGCTTAAGAGCTAAAGGTTGGGCATATAATAAATCTTTTAACAGGGCACTCGTTGGGGCGTTTCTGAATAACAAAATCTGAGAACAAAAGACAGCTACTTGTCAAACTACACCTTATTTGTGTTTTGTATTCAGCAGAATACTCGAAGACCTTATACTGGGAAATTTTAAATTTGTCCTTTTCTTTACTATATATAGTCTTTTTGAAAAATTTGTCTAGTGAAGCAACAAAATTAAAAATCATATTTTGTGTGACAGGAATCACAATAAAATTCTTTAGGCTACTATGTTTATAGTGCTTAATGTATTCTGAGGGTAAAAAAAATCCTTTCTATTTTACTAACATGCTTCTCAACTACTCCAAAGCATGGGTCACATGGCAGAAAACTGTATCCAGGTTCTGGAAACCTGTGCAAAATTTTTTCAAAGCGATCGTTTCTCACCAAAGTATACAAATATTGCATTAAACTCTTATTTTTGTTTTGAGCCTCACAGTTGTCTGAAAATAAGTACAAGGTCTTCACATCTTTATCTAAAATATTTTTCCAAGCAATGGTCCAGAAAACTAATGGTGTCATTAGGTATTTTTTTCCCAGTTACCTCATCGTACATGTAAAAATAGGCTTTGCCATGCTTTGATGAATGTATACAGAAGTTATACATCCATATCTGCCTCAAATAAAAAGCATCGCCAGCAGGCACTTTCGGTAAAGGGGCATTTTGTTCGTGATCAAAACAAAGAGTCTCAACGCTTGGATCATCTTTAGCCTTTTCTTGATGGTCATCAAAAAATACTTTTGCTTTTGTTTGGTGAAGATTTCTTTCCCTTTCTAGTGCTTTTTGAGAGAGATTATCTGCTCCCTTTAGCTGGTTCTCAATTAGGTCACATACTTGGCAAGTGTCTGAGCTGGGATGTCCAAAAGCCATGTTAAAGTTACTCTTGAAATAACGGAAGTAAAAATCATATGAAACTTTTGGTTTATGGCCACTTTTATCATTTGTGAACCAGTATTTGTATACATCTGGTTCATATCTTTCTAAGTAAAGTTCATACATCTTTTTGATATTGAGCTTAGGGGATAAGTAATATTTCTTTATATTCTTAGATCTACTGTAATGGGATGTAGAACCTGGAAAACTGTTAATGTGATTATGTACTTGCTGTGTGATTTCCGGAGAGATGCTGTTTGGCCTGTTGTGGTGTTTACCACGTATATCAGGGGGTGCGGTGGTTGCAGTATTAACGGCAACGTGTGAAGAAAGGCGCTCGACTCTCTTAGTTGAAATACCATGTACGGCGCAGAACCCCTTCTTGCATACTCTGTGTCTGAAAGAACCTACTCGAACCTGAAATAAAGCACTCAGATCTAGAAATAATCTTATTCCTCATTTAGTTTCTATATACTACTTCATTGTTGAACACACAATAGATATAATGGCAAATAATTCTTACCGTGAATTCACTAGCACCTTTTTTGCGTTTGCCCTCACTTTTTTCAGATTGATCGGTTTTCGTATAATTAACCCAGTAAGATAAATATCTTACTATCCCAATTCATTAAAATTTTGAAGTATTGTGGCTCGCTGCTCCTCTGAAACTTTTTGAAAACATTTGTATTTACAATGACAGTCATTTCCCGTGGCTCTCTTAGGATTAAATTTATTCCTTGAACTCATGTGTTCTTCTCCCTCCGCCAGTAATCGTTTTCTAAGATTTCTGCTCCACGTTCATTTCTTGTTTTTCGTTTTTTTTACAACAGGATCCTCATTTCTATCGCTGTTTTCACTCTGACTTGCAGAGGGCTCGTAATTATCGCTAGATTCTCCACAAAATCGTTCACTTTCACATTCTAAATCACTTAAGTCGCTCATTGTTTAGCAAAACTCTGTACGCGTGCTCCCATATATTTGTAGGTTAGGTGTATCTGCTACTTTTATCAGTACACATGGCCGGGGCATTTGGTACAACAGCGATGTATCTGCCGCCCACACACCCTTGTTGCGCCAAATAAAAGTAAGAGGTATCTGTAAACTACTTCACCCACTTAAAAATAAGCCCGATTGAAACATCTAAGTCGCAGATAAGGTACATAACTCGTTTTGCCAATAAAAGTTAGATACTCGTAAATTGCGACACTCGTTAAAGCTCGTGTCGCAATCTTTTACTCGTGAAATAAAATCGCACTTTTAACACTTTTGTATCGTAAATAACTATTGATTTATCTAAATATATTTCAAAATCGAAATTGGTAATCTGAGATGACGAATGAATCCGGATCTAAAGAATCATATAATGAATCGGAATACGAGAATTAGAATGCGCCAATGCGAAGCTAACTATCTAGTAGTACAATCCAAGTCCTAGGATTCGGATATATACATAAATAATGTTGGATTCAAATCTCAATTTTACCAGATACTGAAAGCATTTTCTGAGAGGAAAGTCGTCATAAAATGTGTTATATCATCTGACAATGGCAATTCCACCACACGATAACTATTTCTTTCACTTAAAAGATCTGAAAGAGAAAACAGTGCTATATCTACCGACTTGTCTAATTTATGATAAAATTTAATATTGGTACCAGACTATAATTTTTGACTAACCTTTATTAACATATGTTAATACTCTCACCTGCATGAAAAGTTATGTGTAATGTTGGAATGGCACATTTGTAGAGAAGGCCGTTTATTGATACGTGTTCTTTCAATCAAATCAATGAGACATACTCTATAATTATTATAAATGAACATATTGTCAAGATTTAATAAGTTCGGCTGTCCTACAATCTTCATTCATTCTTGAAACCTGGAGGCTTGTTTCTGTAGATGAGGAAACTGCTGCTGCGATGATATTGGATCAGTGCATCCACTTACAGCACATTTATATCTCAATGACAGCAAAATTGTCATATAATGGAGAATGGGATAATAACCAAACACCAAATAATAACAGATAATCAAGTGTATTACACAGTTTTCTCAAGTTTATTTCTTTTTATGTGGTGGGTGCTTAGTTGCAGTGACTCCGTAAGCTGTATCGCTTGTCTGGCTATCACTGCAACTCTCCCGGTGTAGTTTTGTGTGTGTATGTTGTGTTCAATTGGCTTTGTGACAGTATCATATCGCCTTTTATGATGCCGCGCTGTTAATCACTTTGCTCCCAACAGCGAATGGCAAGTCGATCCGGGATTAAACTCTCTGAAAAAATGTCACCGTCCCTCCAGAGCATTGGACCCCGGCGCCTATCGTCCTCTCACAACGGTAGTCAGCCGCCTAACCACTGCGTCCATCGACCCGTTTATTAACATTAATGGCATTACATTACTTGTATGAGTGTATATAAGTATCTTCTTCTGTTTTACGTTTGTATGTATGCTAGAGAGTCACATTTCAACAAATCAGTAAAATGTGAACTAGACAGTCAGATGTCAACTAGACAGTTAGATGACAGCTAGGCTCCCAGATGACAAAAATGACAGCGCTAACAGTGCCTCTACGTACAAGCAATGAACTAAAACTCTGTACCCGATCATTGTATTTCAATTCCCATCCGTGATATAATAAGGATAATAGGCGTTTTCTTTTGCTCACTTAAGATTAATCATACTAAGTATTTTTGATCCTAGTATGTTCTTTTGCGTCTTCCCACCCAAAAAAACCTAATCGTGGTAAGTTTTCCCTTTTCCCCTCTGAAACATAAAATATTTTGAATTCAATCCGGTCAATCCCATGTTTTTAAGAAGGGAAAATATGGCGTTTGACATATAACTAATAAACACAACCGTTATGAATTTTTGAAATTTATGTGCGGGTGATATTTTAATCAAATCTGAATATCCTGATGAAAGAAACAATCTTGGTAAGATAGGTAACATAAATGTAACTGCAATTTGCACCAACTATTGTATTTTTAGAATATAATAGTGAAAACACTCCCAACAATGAAAAGTGTAGAAAGTAGTGACGACAGCTCATCGAGCGATGAAGATCTCAATAAAGGCAGACAACATCATGTTCGCATAAAAAATTTTGTGCCCAACATAGTAAATGCGACTTGGATATTAAGGCTACTACACACGGACGTGAATATTTGAATACATGCACAAACGCGCATTAACGCACATTCAATAACGTCAATGTGTATGCGAAATTAGGTTTTGAATGTTTGAAATTTTTGAATGCACATTCAACAACCACGCGCAGTAAAATTTCCGTTTTCGCTGGATATTTTTAACACGCATGCAGCGCAGTTCATGCAAGTTCGAACATGTAGATGTTTATAAGCACGGTGTTGAATAAAGTTTGCAGTAGTGTCGTTTTATTTGCTATAATAATAAAATAGTATGAATAGTACAAATATGGCTGATAATAGGTTAATGTCACGAGAATTCGTAACAGAATTCATTCCTCTATATAAAGGATATCCATGTCTCTGAAAAATTAAATTCAAAGATTATATAGACAGAAACAAAAAGGCAGACGCTTACAAAGTATTAGTACCAAATTCCAATTCGTGGATTACCATTTGGCACTATCGATAACTACTATCGATAGTTACTATCGGCAGTGGCTATCGATAGTAACTACCGATAGTTTTGCGCCTATCGATAGTTATCGATAATCTGAACTATCGATAGTCGCTATCGACAGTATTTGATAGTGCCCATCACTAACTACTAGTGCAACAGTGGTGCGAAGTAGTTCTCAAGCTTTGTCTTCATTAAGTAATGACCCAAGAACTCCATTAATACGTGATAAAATATCTAGGAAACGAAAAACACAAACTATAGAAAAAGCTGAATACTGGATGCTGTGACCGCAAGACTTAGTAAACCTGCGGATGAATTTGAAATTATCGGTCAAAATATTGTGCGTAAATTGCGCAGATTACCAAATGAGACAAAAATATATACCGACAGATTGATTAACGACTTATTATTTCAGGCCGAACTAGGCAAAGTTAACTAGGATACAAAAATTATCTCTGTCAGAAATAAAAAAATATATAAAGTGATCCATTACCTAGCAGGAGTACATGGCCCCGATCAACAGTGAATCATGAGCTACCTAACTTGGACAACACTGTCAAGTTAACTTCGACTGATTATGGGTCTTTTGATCCTGTTGAAGACGTTTATACATATTTATAAGTACAGATTCATATTGTAAATAAACATTTTTCTCTTTGAGTTATGTAATATAATATATGTAACAGATTTAAAGTTTCTTTTATGTTAAAATTTTGTGTTTATTTTTTGTCTTCATAATAAATATAGACTTCTTACCTTCATGTATTGTTTGTGCAGTAGGTACTTAGTATATTGCTTCACGTGTTTCGGGAATAATTTGGCTAAGGCTTGCGGGGATATTATACTGCTAAATCTCAGATCCTGATAACTTCGTCCAGTGGCTAGGTATCTAAGTGTAGGTGTTAATCGTTCGTGTGCGGTTATTGCAGACCTCATTATTGTATCTTGGCGTTCTATTAATGGAGTTACTAGATGCAACAGTTCTAAGTAGGTATCTGCATCTATTCTTAATTTTGCCAGTCATCAGGTTCTAGTCTCAATTCTTCCAACAAGTTAATATGCGAAAACGTTTGCCTTTGTAAAAGCCGTCTTTTGGACCACAGTCGACGAGATTTCTTGATTTTATTTTTTGTTTAACTACATATGCGCACGCCACTGCCGCTACAGTTAAATCAACGTCATTTTGAAAGAACATCTTCAAATTTCAGTAGATAGGCCAAAACTATGAAACATGTTTGTATTGTCTGTATGCAACTCTAACGTACGTTATTGAATACACGATTTTGCATGCACGTACTTGTTTTAAAACATGTACGTTCGTCTGTAGCGGCCTTTAAGTCACATTTCAGAATGCACCGAAACACAGTGTCAGTATTGATACGTAAGTAATTATGTAAGCAAATGTATGTAATTTGTTTCTACAACATGTTGTTTTAGAGGGTTCAAAAATCTATCACAAAAGGCGGATAGCCCAAAGTATCTGTTGAGAAAGTGGTACTGATGACTGCTTGGTATTTATCAAATAGTGAAACATTTCGTGAAGTTTCTGACCGTTTTGACATCACTTTTAGCTGCTGCTGCTACAACACCGTTGTAGATTATTTTAAATTTCTGATATTAAATAGCCATAACTACATTAAGTGGCCAAATTAAAATGAAGCAGCGCTTTATTCAAGAGTATTTCAAAAAAAGAAACAGTTAGCAAATGTGATTCGAGCTATAGATGGCAGCCATATACCTATAAATCGACCAAGACTTCATCAAGAAGATTATTAAAACCGGAAGTCATACCACAGCATAATAATCCAAGCAGTTGCCACCTACAATTTGCAATTTATAGACGTTTATATAGGAGAAGCAGGTTCCATGCGTGATGCTAGAGTACTGCGGAAATCAAATTTATATCAGATAGCTAGCGAACAACCTGCAACTTTATTTTACAATACGTATCATTTACTTGGAGATTCAGCATACCCTGCTTTGCCATGGTTGTTGCCACCACATAAAGACAATGGTCATTTAACTGACGAGCAAACATCTTTTAATTATAACCATTCGTCTACAAGAATGGTTGTAGAACATGCGTTTGGTCTTTTAAAACAAAGGTTTAGAAGTTTACAAAAAATTTGTAACTACAAAATTAATTTTATAATAGATGCTACATTAGTATGTTGCACATTGCATAATATTTGCTTGACCTCTGATGACACATTTGAAGAAAATTTTTATGATTCTGATAACTAACTTTTAAACTGTTTTTGAGAAAATAATTTGTATATTACATTTATTTTAAAATAAAACGTATGTATATATAATTTTAACTCTTTTCTTCTTATTAAATCTCAACAATTTTAAATATAATAAATTATTTAATTTAATAAAATAAATTGTTATCAACAAAGAACATAGGTATTCTGCAGAAAATATTTTTTCACAAAAAAATATTCCTAACACAGCAACAAAAATAAATTTTAATGAACATATTCTGTAGAAATACAAAAATTATTTATCCATAATAAGTTTTTCTAGAATGTCTATTTTTCTTTTCTCTAATGAAATTTTTTCTTCTTCTAGTTTTAGTAATTCCATGTGCCTTTTTTGTTTGGAATCTTCTTTCTCAGTAAACTATTTCCTTTTTATGTCTATATACTCCTTGTTTAATTGATTTAAGGATTTCCGCTTTCTTGGAAATTGTTCTATTTCAGATTCTGATGGCTCTGTTTGTACACAATCTATCTCAGAAATTTCTTTTAAAAACTCTGACACAACTATACGTAAAATTTGCAGATATCAATTGGAATTTAAATTGTCATTATACATGTAGTAATGTATGCGGTTAGCTATTATCATACAAAATACATTGATACTAAATTATTCTTGAAAATTTTGCGTTCTGGTTAAATGAGGATTGTTTTGAGCCCAGCAGTGCATATTACACCTATTCACAACCACTTCTCTGTCAAATTTTGCCTCGTCAGTCCAAATACTATTGGCCAAAAACGTAGGATTCTGTTGCATATGCATCAACATCAGTTCACAGAATTCCGTTCTTGCCATATGATCACCTACTTTAATCTCTTGTACTGGCATAATGGCATAATCGTGCATTTTGTGCTTTTTCAGAATTTTTTGTATTGTAAAATAGGTATATCCCAGATTATTAGACGCACTTCTAATAGATGCCTGTGAATATACATGAAAATATGCCAATACCATTTCTTCCAGTGTAACGTTGTCTTTTACCTTTGCTCTGTGAACTAATCGCTTGCTTAAAACTTTTTCATGGCTCAGAAAATCCTTAGAAATTCTTTTAAACTTCTTGCTAGTCATTGGATTTAAATGTTGATATTTTGCATCAAACGTTCGGCATGTTCGTTCTATTACTTTCTTACATTCACCGTGTAAAATATATAAATTCATGATTTCTTCATTTGTATATGGTCTATTTTCCATAACCTAGTTGCAACAGTTTAACCACATATGATGAACAAAATGACAGACGTCAAAATAAGTGGCAACTAACTATGTAAAACAAATGAACTAAGCACCTTTGCTTCAGTAAATTGACATATCTGAGCATTTTAGGTACGGAGGCTAACTAAATCGTTATAACTTATTCACCTTCCATTTTAGGTATAGGAACACCTAAAACGGATTAAAAGAGAATCTTTTATAGAATCAGAATATCTAAGAAAATATATACCTTTCCATTTGAGAAAAATCTGCTTTCCGCAGATTGAACTTATTTATAAGCAACTAAGTTTTTAAACACTCTGTATAATGTTACAGAGAAGAACTTCAAATTTTGTGTAACTACACAATATCAGCTATGCGTACGTAAAATTTAATTCGTCTCTCTTACTCCTACGTGACGTAATATCACTGTAAAGTAAGATCGGTATCTGTCACTTTTTTCTTCAATTGCGAATAACTCAGGAGGAATGGAATTTAGGTATAGGGTTATGGTACATGAAATATGCGTAAAATTTATTGTAGAAGCCGAATCTATAATTTATTTTATAGCATGCTATTTAAAACAAGTTGATGCCCACTTCCTGTTAACCGGAAGTGATATTTATTCAAGAATATTTTCACGTGATAGTTCATATTCAACCATATCTAGTCATAAAATTTCGTTTTAAAATTCCGTTCGGTTTGTATAATACTTTTAATAGGCCATTCTCACCAAATATGTAGTTAGCATAAAACGACATATTTCCAATAAAGTTATACTTGCACATTTCAGCATGATGCAATAAGTAAACTTTGGGCAAAAGTAACATCTAACAGAAGGAATAGTTTTAACACAAAAATAGATAAATAAACATGTATTTACCTTCTGTTGCACGTTTATAATCGTCTTCATTTACTTTTAATGTGTAGGTTTTATTTGTTTGTGGATTTCTAATGTACAACACTTTTTCCATTATTTTACTATAGTATTTTTTTACTCAACGTGCGAAGGAGCTAAGGTAACCTATATATTAAAGATGATGAAAATATCTAAATGACGGTATCTAAGGGCCGATTGTACATTGCGAGTTTAAGCCCGAGTTCAGCTTAAACCGAAGAAAAACTAAGTTGAAGTTTTTACTTGAGTTGTACAATGCGAGTTTAGTCCTGTGCGGAAGTTCAACTCTGGTTTAACTTAAACCATCAAATTTGACGGATTAAGCTTGAGTTCAGTCACTTACATATGTCACTTTTGTGTTGTGATACAATACGATTGTATTATTTTACATTTTGAAAACGAATATTGTTAAAATATGGAAAGATTTATCGATTCAGATGATGAAGAGATGTTAGAACTGGTAGATCTTGTAAATCGTGTAACGGTTACATTATTTTGACCGGCGCTGTATGTAGGAGTTATCATGTGCCTGTACTTAATTTTACAATGTTTAATATTTTTACAGCAAATTCACATTTTATCATTCTGATATTTACAAGTAGATTATTTAATATTTAGAAATTTTGTTTATTGAATAAGTTAAATACATTTCATAATTTTTTGCATTATTATAAATAATAATTTTTTGTGTGCATTGAGATTTAACGCATACGCATTTTGCACAAAGATCGACCTTCTTGGTGACTGAATGTCGACGAGTGAAGACGTGTAGTGAGCTTAAAACATCTAGGTAATCCACAAAATTTGTTTAATTATTTTTAGTGATTTCACATCCTTATATTTTAGAGGATAATTTTCAGATAATATTGTAGTATTTCATTTAAAGATATTTGATTTATTGAACTAATAATTAACAATTTTTTACTTTTGCATTGGGCACATGTTAATCTCTTATTACGACTTTTAGGCTCTTTCTTTCCTTCGTTTCTTTTTCTTGGATTTCTGAGTATTTTGATATTCGTCTACCATTCTGTTACGGATGTGTGATTCCGGTGGAAATACATTATGATGGGCTTTGCGATGTCCATGGTTTAATTGTCGACTGAAATATTTTATCGGAGGGTCCGGTGACTAAAAGAAATACATACCGAATGGTGATTATAGAAATAACCTACAGAACATATTGTACCAGTTTATTGCTGATTTTGGAGACTATATCCTAAACGTTGTGGATCGAGGGACGGCTACGATTAACGTAGGATCATAGGTAGCAACGTCAACTTCGCCACGCACACCCATTATCGAGGTAGGATTATTCCGTATTTTTTTGGTGTAACCAGCCACCGAGACGTACCGACTTGTTTGTCGCTCATGTTTTTATTGCCACGTTATTTATTTGAAGATTTTGTCTGTCTTCGTGTTGAATTTTGTGTCGCATATTTATTTTACCATGCTGTAATGGTGCGCTATATATAATTTAAGTAACTTCATGTGAATTATTTCATGCGTACCTTGAGAGTGATTAATTTATTCAAGTTATGTCCAGGGTTTAGGTAACTTCACTTAGATTATTTCATGCTTACCTTGAAAGCGATTGATTTATTGAAACTTAATGTAATTATTTTACGCTTACCTTGAAAGTGAAATTCTTTATTTTACTGTAATCATTTTCATTCATGCATTGTGTTTTGTAGTAACTTCGTTTGTTAATTGCTATAATTTTTGCTGTTAATTATTTCATTATAACCTGCTGTAAATTTGATTTAGGCTAAGTGCTTATTGTTGATAACTTTATGTTTATAACTTACCTGTGTGTTAGATTTATGTCTACATACCGACAGGGTATTGTTTAGTATTGTAAGCATCTTTTATTACAACTTGGCGTCTATATTACTAAATGCTATTGATTTTTGTTGTCGATCATATTTGACAGTACGTTCTGGGGAGATAACAGCTGTTATTCTGTCACCATATGTTACTATGTTCATTATATAGGTTAGCGTTCAAGTGTTATAGAGCTAGTTCTTGTTACAACTTTTTAAATAGCTAATTTCTTATTTAGCAACCATTTAATATTTAATGAGCACTACTTGATAGCAGTGATTTGTGACAATTATTTTAATTTAATTCTGGTAGAGATCTAGAAGTTACGAATTTGCACTAAATGTCAAAATAGCTAATGATATTTGTTTATTATATTGCTTTTATTGATCACATACATACATACTATACATTTATTACATTGTTATCCATTTTTAAATTTACTTTATTAAATATTATTTTGAAAACAATTGTGTTTGAGTTGTTGCGTGCTGTTTCCTTGGCTTCCTTTGCTGTTAGCCACAGCTGGCGCCCTCTTTTGAATAGAAAAATAAGAACTCACGACCCAGCCTTCGAATTACGAGCGACGGGACTCCCCGGATTTTTGCTGGAACTTCCGGCAAGTTTCGAGGTTACAAATTTGACGACCAACGTGTGGGGCCAGAGATTCCGGGTTTGCCTTGCTATCAGGTTGATTTACATAACTCGATTCTGTTATTTAGTTATTTTCTTTATAGTGTCAGTCACTCGTAGTACCGTCACTTTTTCGGGCCTATCCCATACCTTCCCATTCCTCCAGCAGCAACAATCAAACGACAATTATTTACTTTGAATGGTAGTAGTTAAACTGTCTATTTTGCTGATTTCAATATTTTTTGTACAGTAGTTTATTTTTTCAATTTTCACAATGAATTTCACTGTTAATATGGATCCTACACATTTGCGTACACACGAAGTTACTTATGAATTACGAATTAGGGGTATCGTTCCGAGTAAAGCTGATATTATACAGCGTAGAAAATGTCTAAGGGAAACGTTGAAACATGAAATTGGGCGCGCTGATATACAATATAAGAGTCCTGATGAGTTTACGTTGGAAAAAACCGAACTTGACTCTAGTATTAAGACGTTGCAGGAATTAGTAGATGACTTTGATGGACAAAAGGGTGAAATTTATAAAAGATTTAAAAGTAGATATAATCACGTCATGGGTAGGTTATCGCGAATAGAGACTGTTGAAAATAACACCGAAATATTAGAGTATAAAAACGACAAGATCGTGATAGTTGGATCTATGTTAGCGGATATAGAGGATGCGGTTGTCAGAAACGCAAGCAATGGTGTTGGGAATGACGTAGTATGTTCTAATGCAAGTACAAAGTCTGTACCAATTTTTAAGTGGGGCGTATCTTTTGACGGTGTAACAAAGGCCGAGTCTGTTAATGATTTTTTGCAAAGAGTAGAGGAACTTAGAGTTGCGAGAAACACGACCAAAGAAACATTATTTCAGGGTGCTGTTGATTTGTTTACTGGGCAAGGACTACATTGGTATCGCGCAATCAAAACCACCGTTAGCGATTGGGATACATTAGTTTTCGCGTTGAAACGAGATTTTTTACCGCCAGATTATGATGATGAGATATGGGATGAAATCAGAAATCGTACACAGCAAAGTAATGAAAAAGTTGCTATTTTTATCGCGACTATGCAAAATTTATTCAATAAACTTACTAAAAGTCCGTCAGAACAAGAAATGTTGCGTATTATTAAAAAGAATATTTTACCCGCATATCGTGTCCATATCGCGCTTTTAGAAATCAATTCGGTGACCGAACTGTCAAATGTATGTAGGAAGCTGGAGAATGTTCATGTCGCTCCTAATGCGCCCACAATATCCAAGCAGAAAAATGTAGCGAGTTTGACCTCAAGTCATTTTGACAATGTTAGAGATACTACAAAGCTGGATCATACTCACCAGGTCAAGCGTAGTCCTTCAGAGATTCAATGTTGGCAATGTCTTCAAAAAGGACATATCAAAAGAAATTGTACCAGGAGGAGTAGCTCCGAAATATATTGCCACGGTTGTGGGAAGGCTGGAGTTATTCGACCCAATTGCTCATGCTCAAAAAACGGACAGCGTGGAGACGTTATGTAAGTCGGCGTCATCCCCACCGTAAGTTTAGAAAGACTTGCATTGTAAACACTTCCTTGAACGAATGGCGTGACTGGTGTGGTTTTGTCTCAGCGTTCTATAAACGTAAGGTTGATTCCCATAATGCTCTATTTGTGAACAAAAAGAATGATGACCGTCCTTTTGTTCGAATTTCAATTTTTAACAAAGAATTAAGTGTACTTTTAGATAGCGGTGCTAGTTATTCCGTAATAGGCAACAAAGGTCTTTATCTTGTTGATTTATTTAACTTAAAAGTATTTGAATGTAAAGAGTTGAGTATCAGTACGGCAGATGGCACAAAACAACATGTCCAGGGTTTCGTTACTTTGCCAATACAAATTGATAGGGTTTTAAAATTGTTAAAGGTATTAATTGTTCCAACGTTATGTCACGATTTAATTTTGGGTATAGATTTTTGTAACCTTTTTGAGCTACAGATTAATTTTGGTAATAATAGCTATTTCGCCGGGAATCCAATTAATGGAAACTTTAACGTTATTAACGCGATTCAAGATCGGTCAACATTAAATGATGAACAGGACCATATTTTGAGCAGCACTACTAAATTGTTTGAGAAACTTTCTTGGCTAGACGGTACCAAATTGGGGCGTACAAATAAGATAGTTCATAAGATAGACACTGGAGACATAGCGCCAATCAAACAAAGACAACACCCGATGTCGCCGTATATGTTACGGCACCTTCACAGAGAACTTGATAAGATGTTAGAGCTGGGAGTTGTGCGACCTTCTCAGAGTCCATGGTCGAGTCCAGTATTATTAGTAAAGAAAGTTAATGGGGAGATGCGCCTTTGTTTCGATGGGCGACGCCTCAATTCGGTCACAAAGAAAGACGCGTACCCTCTGCCATTAATAGAGTCGATACTTTCCAAATTATCAGGTGCAAGGTTTCTGTCGAGCATAGATATGAAAAGTGCATTTTGGCAAATACCCCTCACTGAAGAGTCTTGTGAGAAGTGTGCTTTCACCATTCCAGGAAGAGGATTGTTTGAATTCGTCGTTATGCCGTTTGGTTTATGTAATGCTGCACAGACACAGCAGAGGCTAATGGATTCGGTACTTGGTCCAGAGTTGGAGGATTCCGTGTTTGTCTACCTCGACGATATTATTATCGCGACGCCTACGTTTGAAGATCATATAGAGATGTTACAGAAGGTTTATGACCGGCTTAGAAACGCGAACATTACTATTAATTACGAAAAATGTAAATTTTGTCTACCTTGTCTTAAATACTTGGGATTTCTTGTTGATCAACATGGTTTACGTACAGACCCTGATAAGGTTGCGGCAATGTTAAATTTCCCCAAACCCGAGACAGTTACCCAACTGAAACGATTTTTAGGTATGTGTGGATACTACAGGCGTTTCTTGAAAGATTTTTCTACGTTAACAGCACCGATGACCGCACTGATGAAAGGTAAAAGAAAATCGCAGAGACTTACTTGGACCCCAGAGGCTGATGTATGTTTTCTAAGAATCAAAGAGGTACTAGTATCTGCTCCTATCCTAGCAAATCCTGATTATAACAAGGAATTTAGTATACATTGTGATGCGTCAAAAGTTGGTCTAGGTTGCATGCTTACGCAGCAAGACGAAGAAGGTAAGGAGGTAGTTATAGCATACGCCAGCCGAACATTAAACGAGCAAGAACGTAAGTATACCGTAACAGAAATCGAATTGGCTGCAGTACTCTTTGGAATAGAAAAATTTAGACCGTATGTAGAAGGAGTAAAATTCAATGTGATTACAGATCACCACAGCTTGTTATGGTTACACAATTTAAAATCACCGTCACCACGTCTGGGGCGATGGGCAATACGACTTTCACAGTATGATTTTCAAGTCATCCATAAGAAAGGAATCCTCAATGTTGTACCCGATGGTTTAAGCAGAGCTCCCTTGGAAATTAATATTTTGAGTGCACCAGTTGAAGAATTTATTAAAGATAAGTGGTACCAGAAGATGATACAAAATATCAAAGATGAACCGGATAAATACCCTGATTGGATGACAGAAGATGGCCGTCTATACAAACATGTTGCATCGGACGCAGCCTTAGAAACAAATCAACCAGATTGGAAAGAGGTAGTCCCTAAACATTTGAGGAGTGATGTAATGAAGAATTGTCATGATGATGCTACATCAGCGCACCTAGGATTTTTGAAGACTTTGTATCGTGTTAAGGAGTTGTATTATTGGCCAAAGATGCGAAATTCGGTAAGGAAGTATGTAAAGTGTTGCAAAGTTTGTTCAGCGCAGAAGCATAGCAACAAAGCTCGTCCTGGATACATGGGCAAGCCGAAGGATGTCAGTTTCCCTTGGGAGGTAATATCTGTGGATATTATGGGACCTTTGCCCCGATCAAAGAAAGGGAATTGTTATGTGTTGGTGGTATCTGATTATTTTTCTAAGTATGTACTTTTGCATGCTATGCGAAACGCCACCGCAAGTTCTGTCTGTAAATTTTTAGAGGATGAAACTATTTTAGTGTATGGAGCACCTAAGATTATTACTGTAGATAATGCTACAATTTTTAATAGTAAACTGTTTAAGGATTTGGCTACGAGATACGGATCCAGAATTTTCTACAACGCAAAATACCACGCGCAAGTCAATCAAGTAGAACGAGTCAATAGAGTAGTAGGTACCGCCATAAGATCATACATACAGGAAGATCAACATAGGAGTTGGGATGTAGAATTACCGAAGATCGGTTACGCGTTACGAACCGCGATACATGAGTCTACTGGTTATAGTCCAACGTACATTAATTTTGGCAGATTTATACCACTGGATGGCAAATTTTACAGTTCGCAAAATCGTAATACCCTGGGAGAAATGAATGTGTTTGATCGAGACAGGTATGCAGCAGAATTAGCAAAATTACCAGACATATACAAGGATGTCCAAAATAAACTTAAGCAAGCGTACAAACGAAATGAACACTATTATAATTTAAGGAAGCGTAATGCTGACACTTATCAAGTGGGACAAAAAGTTTGGAAGAAGAATTATCTGCTATCTGACAAAGTAGAGGGTTTCGCTGCGAAGCTTGCACCCAAATACACTTTATGTAGGGTTACTGAAGTGATATCGCCCTTGGTATACCGTTTAAACAATGAGCAGGAAGTAGACGTTGGAAGATGGCACGTTAAAGATCTTAAACCATATGAAGAAGAGGAAGGTCAATGATTGAAGAATAAATGATAGGATGATAGATCTCGTGAATGTGGTCTGCGTGAGAGGAGTGAATGGATCTGACTTTGCTGATATGTGTTAATTTGTGCAAGAGTTTGGTTATGACTTGGTGATTCTTTGTTCGTAATTTTCCTGCGATCTGAAAAGGCTCATGGACTTCTGGTCAACCGTTTGCCGATTAAATTTTTTCCTTTATGCATGTTTTGAATTATTGTCTGATAAGGTAGAGGTATATATTTATTTAACTTGGTATCAGGGTATAGGATAGTTAATTGTTTGGGTAGTCATTTTAAAAATATTTCATATTTTTTTGTAACTGGTGGGGGTGTGTAACGGTTACATTATTTTGACCGGCGCTGTATGTAGGAGTTATCATGTGCCTGTACTTAATTTTACAATGTTTAATATTTTTACAGCAAATTCACATTTTATCATTCTGATATTTACAAGTAGATTATTTAATATTTAGAAATTTTGTTTATTGAATAAGTTAAATACATTTCATAATTTTTTGCATTATTATAAATAATAATTTTTTGTGTGCATTGAGATTTAACGCATACGCATTTTGCACAAAGATCGACCTTCTTGGTGACTGAATGTCGACGAGTGAAGACGTGTAGTGAGCTTAAAACATCTAGGTAATCCACAAAATTTGTTTAATTATTTTTAGTGATTTCACATCCTTATATTTTAGAGGATAATTTTCAGATAATATTGTAGTATTTCATTTAAAGATATTTGATTTATTGAACTAATAATTAACAATTTTTTACTTTTGCATTGGGCACATGTTAATCTCTTATTACGACTTTTAGGCTCTTTCTTTCCTTCGTTTCTTTTTCTTGGATTTCTGAGTATTTTGATATTCGTCTACCATTCTGTTACGGATGTGTGATTCCGGTGGAAATACATTATGATGGGCTTTGCGATGTCCATGGTTTAATTGTCGACTGAAATATTTTATCGGAGGGTCCGGTGACTAAAAGAAATACATACCGAATGGTGATTATAGAAATAACCTACAGAACATATTGTACCAGTTTATTGCTGATTTTGGAGACTATATCCTAAACGTTGTGGATCGAGGGACGGCTACGATTAACGTAGGATCATAGGTAGCAACGTCAACTTCGCCACGCACACCCATTATCGAGGTAGGATTATTCCGTATTTTTTTGGTGTAACCAGCCACCGAGACGTACCGACTTGTTTGTCGCTCATGTTTTTATTGCCACGTTATTTATTTGAAGATTTTGTCTGTCTTCGTGTTGAATTTTGTGTCGCATATTTATTTTACCATGCTGTAATGGTGCGCTATATATAATTTAAGTAACTTCATGTGAATTATTTCATGCGTACCTTGAGAGTGATTAATTTATTCAAGTTATGTCCAGGGTTTAGGTAACTTCACTTAGATTATTTCATGCTTACCTTGAAAGCGATTGATTTATTGAAACTTAATGTAATTATTTTACGCTTACCTTGAAAGTGAAATTCTTTATTTTACTGTAATCATTTTCATTCATGCATTGTGTTTTGTAGTAACTTCGTTTGTTAATTGCTATAATTTTTGCTGTTAATTATTTCATTATAACCTGCTGTAAATTTGATTTAGGCTAAGTGCTTATTGTTGATAACTTTATGTTTATAACTTACCTGTGTGTTAGATTTATGTCTACATACCGACAGGGTATTGTTTAGTATTGTAAGCATCTTTTATTACAACTTGGCGTCTATATTACTAAATGCTATTGATTTTTGTTGTCGATCATATTTGACAGTACGTTCTGGGGAGATAACAGCTGTTATTCTGTCACCATATGTTACTATGTTCATTATATAGGTTAGCGTTCAAGTGTTATAGAGCTAGTTCTTGTTACAACTTTTTAAATAGCTAATTTCTTATTTAGCAACCATTTAATATTTAATGAGCACTACTTGATAGCAGTGATTTGTGACAATTATTTTAATTTAATTCTGGTAGAGATCTAGAAGTTACGAATTTGCACTAAATGTCAAAATAGCTAATGATATTTGTTTATTATATTGCTTTTATTGATCACATACATACATACTATACATTTATTACATTGTTATCCATTTTTAAATTTACTTTATTAAATATTATTTTGAAAACAATTGTGTTTGAGTTGTTGCGTGCTGTTTCCTTGGCTTCCTTTGCTGTTAGCCACAGCTGGCGCCCTCTTTTGAATAGAAAAATAAGAACTCACGACCCAGCCTTCGAATTACGAGCGACGGGACTCCCCGGATTTTTGCTGGAACTTCCGGCAAGTTTCGAGGTTACAATCGACAGAGGCGTCGCAAAGTATTTCGTCCTCGTGAAAATCAATTTGAAAAATGGAATGAGTTGGATTTTATACGAAGATTTCGATTTTCTAAAAATGCAGTTCGTTTTATTTTAGAAAACATAACTGACGAAATATCACATCCTACGGAACGGTATGAATAATCATAAAATTATATACATTATCATTGTTGTTTCTTTGTAGGAATAACGCTGTTAATGCAGAAAGTATGCTTTTTGTGACACTTCGATTTTATACGACTGGCTCTTTCTTGCAAGTGGTAGGTGACTTGGTGGGCATGGATAAAGCAACAGCTTGCAGTATTGTGCATAAAGTGAGTCGAGCTATTGCCAGTCTCCACACTACTTTTATAAAGATGCCTGCAAATGAGGAAGAAATGACTTCGAATAATGCCGAATTCTATAATATTGCACGTTTTCCTAAGTGTATTGGAGCCCTGGATTGCACCCACATTAAAATTTCTTCACCAGGGGGAGAAGAACCAGAAATATATCGGAACAGAAAAAATTTTTTCTCTCTAAATGTGCAAGCAATTTGTGATGCAAAGTGTAAGATACAAAATATCGTATGCAGGTGGCCTGGGTCTGCACACGACAGTACCATATTTCGCAATTCACAATTGAGGGTAAGATTTGAAAATGGGCACTATAGAGGATTTCACATAGTAGGAGATAGTGGTTATGGAATCAAACCATACTTGCTTACACCACTAGGTAATGAATATTGCCATTATAATTAATGAAATAGAAGTATCTTTTGATTTTCAGGAAATCCTCGTACCCAAGCAGAACAGCTATACAATGAATCCCAAATTAGAATTCGAAACCCCATTGAAAGAACATTTGGGATATGGAAGCGACGATTCCCTGTTTTAGCACTGGGCATCAGGTCAAAATTGTGCAAAGTGGTAGCAATTGTTGTTGCCACAGCTGTTTTACACAATATGGCTATATTGTTAAATGAAGACCAACCCCAGTCGATGCGGCAGAGGAAGCTGCGATTCAATTAGTGAATAACGTAGAAAATGAAAATGTTTGAGATAATATTGGAGGATTGAACAATATTGTGAGATACAATTTGATCCATGAATATTTTAATAGACTGATATAATGATTTTAAGGTAAAATAAAATAAAATGTTTGCAATAACAAATTTATTATTATTTTTTTCTGAATAGCTTCCACTTTTGCCCTACTCTCTTCTTCCATTAATTTAATTTCATGTGCCGCTTTTTTCCTCATAAGCTCAAGTTCATGCTTTTCTCTCATAAACTGTAAGTTGAGCTCATGCTCTTTTTCCAATAACTTATTTTTTGACACTTCCAATTTGGCTTTTGGCTTCAGCCCACTGGGAAACCCGACGTTTGATACCATGTTGTTCAACAATTTTTGTGTTTCCTACAATAAAGTACATGATCACATTACAGAACAAGATGATAATGTTATGTTTACCACTGCTGTTATTTATTCCTAATGCCTTAGATTTTATGGTTTTCAGCATTTTCGGAGTGTACTTGGCCCAATTAGTGTTTTCTGAAACTAAATTTTTATTAAAATATTTGTTATCAATAGTATACAGTTGTCCCAATGAATTTACAACAGAAAAAAATATTCTAAAGGAATAACATTTTATGATTGAGTTTTCCAAACAACGAATCTGCAATTAGGATTAAAAAATTAACCCTTTTTTTAAATAAAGAAATTAAAAAGAAAAGTAACCTAAAATATACAAAAGCATGGATATTTTCTTTGATATTTTTTCGCAAAATTTGTGACAAAAAAACTCCAGCTGTAAACCAATCCAGGGACAAACTGTATATATTGTTTACCATCATCCTACCTTAGTTTGTGTACCATAATTTTCATGATTTTCATCAAAATCCAATTGTGTTGATGGATCTTCGTTAACCATTACCAGTATTATCACTTCATTAGGTTCACAGTCTTCTTCATGTTCTACAAAATAATTGATAGAAAGGTTGTTATTTTATGGTATTTTTTACCATCTTCTTCCATGTATGATTCTGGAGAGATACAATCAATATCGCCTTGTATTTTGCTATCTTCGTATTGAACTATAATCATATACATACATTTCACTAAATACTCATCAGGTATTGATATAGAACTTACTCTCTGCATCACCATCAAACTCCGATAGTCTGCGTTTTCAGTAAATATTGACTGCTTGGGAGGACCACCACCAGTCCTACGAGCGTAACACTTTTCCTCTGCATACTTTTTTTTACCCTTTTCTTAATGTCTTCATATTTTTTTGTCAATACCTCCCGTGGTCTGTACATTTCCGCAGAAAGCCCATTAAATTCGGACTCTATTTTTCCCCATGTTACAGACTTTACCTGGTGGCTCTTCATATCAGTTTGTTGGCACTCTAAAATAGTTTTATATTTCTTGGCCAAATTTACCAGAAGAGTTTCCTCCTTGGTGTTAAAGTTAGCTGCTCTTTTTTGCGTACTCATGGCACCGTTCACCTACAAGTCTACCACCAAATGTCCTCACACCAGTGAATACCTACACAATAACAAGTATAATTATAAACTTTGCCCTGACATAATATCTAAGACTTAGGTTTCACTAGTAATTTATAAGGGCCACTACTTACGCAATAATCAGATAAATAATAGTTACTCGCTTAATATGTAGACACCAAACCAAAACACAAATAAAAGTGACAGTCACAGTGACAATCATAGTAACAGTTGATGCCGTTGACGTTTCAAACTTGCTATTAACAGGATGAAAACGTTCGTCTGTGCAGCTTAGCTAAACTCAATCTAAACAGCGTTTATACAACAGACCAAAAAGTTAAACTCAAGTTTAGTCGAACTTCCGTTTAGTTGAACTCCACTTGAACTTAGGTTTGTACAATCGGGCCTAAATGTTTCTATTGTATAGATGCAGGCTTTCTCGTTGCTGAAGGATAGAGATTAATCAGCGATCACGTCAAGTTTGC
Source organism: Holotrichia oblita (assembly GCA_023690525.1). Classification (NCBI taxonomy): domain Eukaryota; kingdom Metazoa; phylum Arthropoda; class Insecta; order Coleoptera; family Scarabaeidae; genus Holotrichia; species Holotrichia oblita. The sequence goes on along the minus strand of CM043016.1, from coordinate 119,733,177 downwards.
ATAACTTATGTTTGGTAATGTCATGTCATGGAGGTTATGTTTATAGTTTTTTATGGGCAGGATTTGAACGTGTTATACAATGCGACTATAAATGATTGTAAATTTTCGACTTAAATTGGCAACACTTCTGCAATTTTATGTTAACACACCTGATTTTTAAATTTAAATTTGTCATATTTGTCAAAGTAAAAGGCATACGAATAAAACCACTCAATTTCATTTTAACAATGGTATTTATTATTGAGCAAAACACATTTATTGTAAATGGCTTATTTTCGAAGCGGCTTACAAGATGATGACGGTAATTGGATATATTCGCTGCAATCAACTTTTGAGCAATTTGTTGCAATGTATCCAAAAGACTAAGTTGGTTACCGTAGCTTTACTATACACACTACAAGAATTGTTGAAAAGTTTTTGAACACCGGTAATGTGGCTAAAGGTAAATCTACTGGCCGTCCCACTGTTGCTACACCTGATGTTTTGAATAATGTTAATGAACGTGTTGCAGAAAATCCTCATATTTCAGTACGTCGTTTATGTCAACAAATAAGTAAAGTCCCATTATCAATTATTACTATTTCCTTTTAACCTTTCTTACGTCCTTTCCAGAACTCTCGTTTAAATTCACTCGTAAGATCTTAAAAAAGCATTTACATTTACATCCGTATAAATTTACAATTGTTCTGCAACTTCATCCTCCTGATTTCGTATTACGAACACAGTTTTGTTACTAGTATAATAACAATCTGAGGCTTGATTTCATCTGTCTGGTTATGTTAATTCCCAGAACTTCAGAACTTGGTCGGCAGAGAATCCGCAGAACTTAATCCAAGTGCCATTGCATCTCGTTAAAATCGTTGTTTGGGTGGCAATGTCACAACAAAGAATTATTGGTCCGATATTCTTTCAAAAAACGATTAATGCTCAACGCTACCAAACATTATTTTGGAATCATTTATAAATCAGTTGGATGACATAGAGTTAACGAGTGGTTATTTTCAGCAACATTCAGCTACAGCACACACTGCACAAATAACAATTAATTATTTACACCAATTCTTCCCAGGCCGTTTGATTAGTGTAGGTTTGTGTTCAAGTAGATCTCCCGACTGGACGCCGCTAGATTTCTTTTTGTTCCCTTATTTGAAAAACACAATATACCGGAATCAAATACAGAATTTACTACAGTTACGGAACGCTATTGAGGGGGCAATAACAAATATAGGACCTGAAATGTTAACTAATGTGTTTAACAATTTATCACGACGAGTACAGTGTTGTTTAGCAGTGGAAGGTCGACACTTTGGCATATTCTTTGAATAATTCTTGTTTAGTCGTTTAAAATATGCTTTCAAAAAATTTATTTCATCCATCGTTTTCTATAAATCTTCCTTTTGGTATCAGTAAACAAACATGCATAACGCATCCGTATGATACAAATGACATAACCTACAAAGTTGTACCTATATACGAATAACCAGGCAAGCCAATTTTTCAGTGTTGCCGAAGTAAATATTTGTTACAAACATTTATAGTCACTTGGTAGATGGCTCTGCATACACCATGCATACGTGATGCATACACTTTATCTGTCCCTAACTTTTTTGTGTTCTTTTACATTGCTATTTTATTTAGTATTTACAACTTTGCTACCCAAATTAATTCGTCTTTGGTTATAAAAAAAATCAAAAGAAAACTTGTCGTTTGGTTCAAGGCACAATAACGAATTGTACCTTGGACCATGCTTGACTGTACCTTGGACCAATATGGAAATTAATTGAGTAAATTTTTCATATTCGTTCTTTATTAAATATAACTTTTTATAACAACTGAACGTAACTAAAGAAATTCTGAACATTAAAAACTCAAAAGAAAAACATAATGATGGGTGTTAAAGAATATTGAACTGTGTAAAATCTACAGAAAATACCAATTGTTCCTCTTGTCGTTTTGACGAACCAACTGTCTTTGGTGGAGGAATTTGCAGTATAACGTCACTGGCATCAACGAAGGAGATATCTTCATTACTAGGAATAAAAACGCTAGATGTCGTTGCCCCAGATAATTTTTTATAGAACTGGACATCGTAACCGTTGTCAAGAACATTAGTTACTTTAGCCACAAAATGTTTTTTAAATTTTTTTGTCACCAGTTGTACTAAAACGTAAACCCCTTCTACAATCGGACCTTCAGGAACTTCTTCATTTTATTCTTCTGTTATTATCTCAAAGTAACTCTCTTGGTTCTCGTCTGATGAACTATCACATAGTGCTCTTTCACTCTCGCTGTCACTGCTTTCTTCCATGTCTTTTTTGTTTACTTTCTTGGACTCTTTTGTTTCATTATAGTTAAAGACATTTTTCTTAATTGCTTTTGCTATTTTTCTGGATTTTAATTTTTTCTTTTCTTCAATTGCTTTATAATAATTCTCAATTTCTTTTTTTTCATCTGTATCGGTTAGCACTCTAGTTTTTCCGTTTCTTCTTTGAATAGAAGTTTTTCTGTGAAAAAGTGATTAACAGCGCGGCATCATAAAAGGCGATATGATGCTGTCACAAAGCCATTTAAACACAACTTACACACACTAAACTACACCGCAAGAGTTGCAGTGATAGCCAGACAAGTGATACAGCTTACGGAGTCACTGCAACTAAGCACCCACCACACATAAAAAAAAAATTTAATGTGTTATCTCCTGATGATATATGCTTTGATAAGTGCCGTAGTAGCGTGGTCTTTGAAATTTTATTATTTTGTGATGTCTTACAAATTGACATAATTCGTAGTAGAACATCTTCAATAGCGGATTTCAAATTATTTACATCAACAGCCTGACGCTTCTTACCTATTTTACTTCGTGGCATACCTAAAAACAATTTATCATATAGCACATTATCATACACTCGTAAATGCATGTACCTTGGACCGGTCCAAGGTACAAACATTTCATTGGTCCGGGGTACACGATGGGACACTTTTAAAATTCTATGACTCTAGCTGTTTTTAGGTTATGTTTCTCTCTATCATAAATAAACAGTTTAGAAGATTAATAACTACTGTCTCACCTGTTTTTATAGCGCGACTTAAACTCCACAAATAACTTTGTATAACTGACTAAAATAGCTCAATTAATTTACTATAACACATCAAAATAACTAAAATGTTCATAAACGTCAAACAGTTACCTGTCTTCTACTAAAATTGAGCGTACCGACATCTAGTTCAAGTGTGGCCAATTACATTCAATATGGACGTGTTAAATTCTGTATTATTATTAAATATTGCAACTGGTCCAAGGTACATTCGGTCCAAGGTACAACACCTTCCCCTACATAAATGATGATTCATAAGATTTTGGAAGGCTCCTCAACAAATTACAGATAATATCCTGTTCCTTAATGTCTGAATCTTTTAATTGTCCAACAGTGTCATCGAACTTCATTAAAAATTCATCCAAATTTTCACCTTCGGAAAGCTTAATTGAATTTAGTTTTCTTCTTAGGTACAAATGTCCTGGTCATCCTTTCTTTGCATAAGTAGATACTTATACAAGATTGTAATGTTACCCACATCGCATGTGCATTTTCTTTATTCTTTATGAGCTCCAATTGTTTATCATTTACACACTGTACAATGGGGCCGTCCCGTTTTTATAAAGTGTTAATAAATGGTATATTCTTAAAGTCCTTGGTGACGCCCTTGCTGGCATTACCGCTTTAAAAAAGCACCAATTAAATTCGAACCACCATTTTGATTTTGATAGCACAAAAATACTCCACAAAGATACAAAAGCTCGGGATATTTTAGAAATGATATATATTGGGAAAGATGCAAATTCTATAAATGATAGAACTGACATTTCAAATTTCTCAAAAATCTATACCTATATTGTAGTTTTTAATGAAGATACATATTTATGTAATCTCCTTCTACTACAAACACTGTCCTGGTAAAAGCTTCGTTAGATGCAACAACGTGTGTGGTAAAAATGACCATGTGTTGTATTTAGACCTTTCCCCGCCCTCCCAATAGTCTTACGTAAATCTGGAGAAAATTTATTTCTTAAATACCTATTACGGTCATTCTCTGTATTTTAGTTTCAAACAGACTATGAAATAGAACACAACATGTAATATTTTACAAGATATTAGCTGCTATTCTATATATAACTTTCCTTTGTTATAATGTGTACAATTTTTTTATAGTTTAGTGGTTTTTCTGGCGAAGGTAAAATAAAGTTAGGCCGCTACGACAACGAAACCTTCCATGCAATATTTAGAAAAGTTAGTATTTTAACTGAATCGGTGATTGGAAGAGGAGTTTAAGTCCATAACAGTAAATTTTCAGAAACTAGAAAAAACCGTTTAGCTTTTTAAGGAAACCTGTGGGAAAATTTGTTACAACAGGAAAGTTGTAGCTGTGGTTCAATGGGGTAGCATTCGTATAATAAAAGTTGTGTAAAACATATAATACGTGTATTATTTCTAAAAAATGTTTTTCAACTCATTTTTATTCCTTTATTGTACAATATTATTACATTCTTCAAAAGTTACCTAAAACAGTTCTTCTTTGCGGAAATTAGTCATCATGGCTTGCAGTCGTCGTCCAGGATAATATATGATAGAAAAATTCCAAATCTTCTCCACTCCAAATATTGGATAATTATCTTTAAATCTTATAGCTTCTTCTCATTTATTGAGACGGCTTCCAAATAAATTGCTTTATTTGGTAAATAGGGTCTGGTATTTGGTTTCAAGTCCTGGTCATAAACTATTTTTACGCTCATCCGATATATTCTAGTGCCATTATAGCTACAACGCGTGCTGTAAATAATCTGTTCTTGTACTCCACGTGTGCAGCGCGAAATTTGGAATATAATTTTGTGACTTAAACTGTTCTTCCACTCACCGATTCAACTCCACTCACCGATTCAACAGTGGTTGTTGACAGTGGTTATACACGTGCCTTAACTCTCCGTGATTTTTGTTAGATTTCTAGCGTTTATTTTTACTATACTTGCTTGAAATTTATATGAGTGCGTAGTATAAATTTTTGTCATTATGTTCATGTATCTCTTGTTATTAGTGTTGATCATCGGCTTCTGTATTTAACGCGGTAAGTCTGTTGCATTCCGATCCGTAGTCCTGTTATCTTCATGCTTTTTACGCGTAGCACACTTTTTTTGCCTTTTCTTTTTCCCCTTTTTATTTTTATCTGATACTTGTAAACTGTGAACTGAATATATACAGTCTGTCCTCTGTACTCTGCTCCTTTGCCTATCTGTTGCCTAGGATTACCTTAGTCTGTGTTTTAAGTCGCCGCGACGGGCACCGCTGGCGTGAAGTGCGTTCTCCCGCTCCTATCATCAAGTTTATATCGCATACATCGACGTTAGCAATTTCAAGTCAGTGAAAATGTCATCATACACCTACAATATTGCATGTAGCGAGTCCCTTACTCCGGATAAGGAAATATTGTGCGACTTGTGTAGAAAGTTTATCCATTCTACCTACAACAGCTTGTCTCGGCTGGAAATTCAATGTCTCAAACCTAAAGAACGTAAACTTACTTTCTACTGTTCTTCTTGTATGGATTTCAAAGAGCAACTCGCAGCGTTAAATGTCCTCAAGGAAACTATTAGAAGACTGGAAAATGAAGTTAATACTCTCAAAAATAATTGCCTCACAAAATCAAACTCTAATATGAATTCTCCCAACAATCTTCAAGTCTCCGAAATTATCGATGAACTTCAGGATCGTCAATCACGGGAGTCCAATATCATTATGTTCAATTTGGAGGAAGTCGCGGAATCTGATTCCAAAAAACGAAATGAAATAGAATCATCTAAAATAGCAAGCATTATATCTAATATTGACGATTCTATTAATACATCTGGTATACGCTTTGCCAGATTGGGCAAATTTTTACAGGGTAAACAACGCCCAATTAAAATAACTCTATCGTCCAAGTTGGACGTAGTGAAAATATTGAAAAGGAAGAGGAGTGTTGACATACGAGTGAAGATTCATAGTGATCTCACACACAAAAAACAAAAAAAAATCGTTTTAAAACACGTTAATCCAACAAGGGATAAGATAACTTAATATAATTATATGAAGTTATCTTATTCCAAGTTGTACTAACTTGTAATAACCCTTACTTCTTCAAGATAATGTAAAATATTGAAAACTATGAAGCCACAATTATAAAGTCAATATATGAAATAACTTCTCTAACTCATTGTACTCGTATCGAAACATTACATATAATTCTAAATGTAAATTATACATTATTTTAAAGGTGTTTAAAGTATCCCTGTCTCATATGTAACTTATGTAAATGACATAATAATAATAATTCATGCCTTAACATCCCCCAACAGCTTGCGCCAATTACAGGGGGCATCGGCTGGCCATGAGTTATTACGCCTGCGGCTGTAGACCGACTTAAGATGTTACCTTTCCGCATTTGCCGTGGAATTTGGAAAGCTATAGAAAACCAAACTCAGAAAGAAGCACCGGGGTTCGAACCCGGTACTGCCGGACTACGAAGCAAGTATACAAGCCACTAGGACACTAGCCCGACATAACAAATAATATAATATTCATCATGAAATAAATACAGTTAAGCTTTTCTAAGTAGAAGTCAGAAAAAAAAATGGAAATGAACAAAACAACTTTATCAACATATGGTATATTGCACTAGGAAATATTCAAACTAAAAAAATTATAAATGTATGATAAAATCACTCTATGGACTGTCTTGTCTTTTTTGCAATATGCATTTCAATAGACTATTTCTTTCCTCGATGGCTTTTAGTTTTTCTTTTTCAATTTCTAATAATTCTTTTCTGAATCGTTCTTCGTCCTTTAGCTTCAGGTCTTTTACTCTTATTTGCCCCAATTTTGTTATTTCATCCAAAATAGTTCTTGACTTACTACGTCTACATGTTGAGCGATCAATAATCACTTGCTCTTCTGTTTGCTCTTCCACTTGCTCTTCAGTATTTATATCGTCCATGTCTACATTCCGCTCTTTTCCACTACTACTACTATTTAGTATGAACTCGGGATATACAGCTCTTCTTGATTTATTGATCTCATCTAATTGTCTGAAAATACAAACACGATAAATACATACTTGCTGTTGCTTTTACTTACCCTTGAAATTCACAACTACCTCTGTTGCGGCCAGACCTTTTATTGTGAACCGCTGTTTCTTTAAAACCACGACCCAATGTTTTATATCTATTCTCTATTTGTGTAATTGTGAAATAGTAGCCCTTTTGATGCATCTCCTCTTGAAAAAACTTCCACATTGCTTTTTTGTTTTTTAATGTTATTGTTTTCCCAAGATTTGGTGAATTTTCCCGATATAAATCAAGAAGCAGCTTTGTTGCAGCATTTGTCCACTGTGGCTTTGTATTGTTTAGATATCCTTTGTAAGATCATCTGTAAAAGGTAGGCCAATATCAATTTATTACACCATTATAAATGAATTAATGTACGAACATAATAACTACATATTTGTAGTTTTGAAATATCTTTTTTAAATATACCAAATTGTTCTAATTTATTCTCATGAATTGCTTTGGCAAAAAAATCTAATGTAAATTCATCATCTGAAATATAAAGGCAAGGACCTTTTTCATGAACATCAATGATTTAACAATATGTTTCGGGTTGTGGATACCATACTTTAATAACTTTATAATTTCAACGTAATCACACCACTGTACACATTTACCATTAATTTCAAATGTGATGTTTTGCATTTTGTCGAATGTTTTAAAATCTGCCTGCAAAAATTATGAAAAACTATTAAAACACCAAACAATAATAGTAACAATATTGTTTATTGTCTACGGGAAAATAATGTATACTCGTATTTTTAAGCGTGGCTTAAACCACCCTTAACGCTAAGGATACCTTAAATATTAAAAATGCGTTGCATCGTTCATAACATCCTTATAAATAGTTAAGGGAACTTTAAGATAAGCGGCCAATAGGCTTAAATCCTTAAATTTAGGTGAATCTTGACGTATGCGTAACTATGTAAGTAATAAACAAATTTATCTGTCAATTTATTTGTTGTGTTGAAATCTCTGCGCGGCTCCGCAGTATTGCGTGGTTATAAAATTGATCTGAAACAAAATGAATGTCTTTGGTGAGGACAGTGATGATGATTTCTTAAATAATGATTTAGAAATATTCGATATTGTTGAATTTAGATTTCCAAGAAATATATATCTACGATTCAATCATTTTGAAGACCTGGACAATTTAACATTTTTTCAAAGATTTCGTTTGACAAAGGATACCGTCATGAATATTTTGCCACAAGTCGAACATTTACTGGAATATCCATTAGATATGTAAGTTTGCTATACATATATAAACCTGTGTACTCCATATTTATTTACCCAATATCTTAAAATATCTTATAGAAACGACAGTGTTACTCCCATGAACTAATTATTAACTTGCTTAACGTTTTATGCCACTGGTGATCATTTGTCAAGTATAGCAGATTTTATGAGTATCCACACAACAACTGCATCCAGAATAATCGCAAAAGTATCTACTGCACTAACTAGATTAGGCGAAGCATATATAAAAATGCCAGCACAAGACAATCTTGCAGCTCTATAAAATTCATTTTTTGAAATTGCATCTTTTCCTAGAGTTATGGGATGTATCGATGGAGCCCATGTCAAAATACAATCACCAGGTAAGCTAACGAAGAAATAGAATTTATCATTTGATTGTTAGTATTGCCTCGTAACTAAAGTTTCTCAGATGTAAAGGTATATCAATTAAGATTGACTCTAATTTAGTATGAAGAAACTTATCTAAAAATCACTATTCCACATATGCAAAAGACCTTAGAATGCTAGTAAATATGTGTTACAGAAGGTTAAGACGCAGAAGTTTTTCGCAATCGAAAAACTTATTTTTCTGTAAATGTTCAAGCTATGGGAGATTGCAATCTAAAAATACAAGATATTGTCGCAAGATGGCCACGGTCACCTCATGATAATACCATTTATACGCATAGCAGAATGGAAAATTTGGAAATGGTATTATTTTAGGTAAAACTTTACTAAATTGCTTATACAGGGTGGGGAGAAATTGGCGTAAGAGCTGCACGTAACAGTATTCTTCATTCAATACCGAGTGAAAAGTTTTAATACTATTAGTGTGTATCATCCTTCGTGTGCCTTCGGGAACCGCTTGAAGAAAACATACATTTGGCAACAGTGTTGTATGTATGTATAATACTGAAGATTGTCTTGATTTGCGCTGTAATTGAGGGTGCACAGAAACCTATTGTATGAAGTTTTGCACTATTAATGTTATTGTACTATAATAAATGGAAAAACAACGCTTTTTAATTCAATAAGTACTTATTTATCGAAACAAAATTAACTTTGAAAGTTTTTTTTTATTTAAAAATTACAATTACAATTTTTATCGTACGCTTATCACATTGTGTTAACGAAATAAAAACTAAAACGCGCAAAAAACCGAACAAGGATCTAAATAAACTTACCTACCTAAATTAATAAACCTACTACTGTTATGAATAACAGAAAATACTAGAAATTATTATTTTGAATGAGAAAAACAGCCAAGGATGACAACTTCGACAACTCGAAATATGTATGTCAACTATTTATTAATAAAATCTGACAAGGTAACCTATCATGCTATCTTAAATCGTTTTAAATACTGCATTCACAATACTATGTTGCCATATGTATTTAAAGTAAAAATATAGACACAAAGAAATGTTAAAAACATCATTATAATGCGAAAGGATAGTATTTATGAAAAACTAATCTTTAAAGTACCACATTATTTAACTTTTCTTTCTTTTAACAACAAAGGGATAGTTAAAAATGCGCGGTTAATAACTCCAAAACTGAAACTTTAGAGACTTCGTGTAGACGCAGGATGTAAGATAGAAGATTTTCGGATTAAGATAAACGGCTAAGAATTTAACAAAGAAGATCGCCACGTGTAGATCTTACGCGAATTTCTCCCCACCCTATATATGTTTTTTTTTTCAAGCCGATAGTGGTTATGCATTAAGCAATTATGTTTTAACCCTTTTATTAAATGCAAATACAACATATGAAAGGTTATATAATGAAGCCCATATCAGGAGCCGAAATATGATAGAAAGGCTGTTTGGCGTATGGAAACATAGATTTCCTATCTTAGCATATGATATAAGAGTGAAGCTTTATACAGCTTTTACAATCATTATTGCATGTGCCGTCTTGCACAATATAGCCTTCGAAATGCATGAAGATGACTCTCCATTGCCACCAGAGGAAAATGCAGAAGTATTAGCAAACCTGATTAATGAAGGAAACGTGCATGAAGAAAATGTTGAATATGTGAATTTACCAAATTTAACCAGAAATGAAATTATTAATTATTTTCACAATTTATTATAGTATGTATAGTATGTCCCCGGATCGACGCATGAATAGGTATTTATTTTCATAGCACACTTAAAAAATAAAACAACACAAACATTTCCTTGGCATACTCCTTGGCACAACTTATTAATCTGAACAACTTTTCTCAACAACATTTCATCGTATCTCCTGCAGAAACACTTTATTAGTGGAAAGAATAACTTTTTGTGGATTTTCAAAGTATGTTCGATCTTGTTAAAATTTTGCATACTTGAATAGTTTATTATTCTGAATAACTTTTCTTAATAACATTTTGTCGTATCTCGTACAAAAAAGGTACTTCATTAGTGATAAGAACTACTTTTTTGTAAATTTCCAAGGCATGCGTGATTTTTGAAAATTAAAAGTATGGCACAAATTACTTTCTATCCAAGCAGGGTTGAACCCCAGAAGATGAAATTTCATCTAAAAAATTTACAGACTCATACCTATTCATGCGTCGATCCGGGGACACACGGTATATAAATTTAGTATAAATATATGTCTATATATATATATATACTATATATATATAATATTATGTGGTATTTGAAGAGTTCTAATTGAATTAATTATCATTTAATTAATTTTTGAAATGTTTAATGTTTAATGATGGTTATAACTTATTAACTTTACGTTAATTGTTAAAAAAAAAAAAAAAAAAAAAAACTTAGAACAGCGATTGAGGGAGTGAAAAATGAAAAACACAAATGTAATAATAGTATTTTTTTATTTGAGAGAAAAATTCAAAATTTAATGTAACATATACATACAAACACATACATGACACAACACGACTCGATTAGGCATTAATTTCCAAATTAAAAATACATCGTTAAATAAATTAGAAATCTAGTGGGAAATGACGTAACGCCAGTTTTGGTAGTTCGGAGCAGCAGCAGGTGGATGTAAACAGATTATTTTTTGACAGTAAGAAACAGTCACCAAAAATTAAAATTTAACATAAAACCGTATAAAAAACGATTTGATATTTATACAAAAGCACGCTACAAGTGATAAGTGGGTGTCAGGAAAAAGAAAGAAGAAAGAACATAGAACAATTCATCAGGACGAAGTGAACTTAAAGGGAAATTGAAGAGGATTAATCAAAGAAGAATAACAAAATAAACACGCACACACACACACATATAATTAGCAAGGTAAGAAAGAGGGTGGGATAATTTTAACTTTGACTTTTTTGTACAATTCTATTATTATATTTGTGTTAATAATTTCAATCTTTCATTTCTGTCGTTTGTGACAGAACAATATATACATATGTACCTACATATTTTACAAACACTAAAATAAATAATTCTTATGCAAACTGAAAATATATCACAGTCCAGATTGAGTCTGTATAATAGATAAATAAAAATTCGAAACTGAAAAATAAATAAATAAAATCAAAATTAAGTCTTGGTTTAATGAATAAATATGCATTCCAAACTTATTAAAAAGAAAATTTCACAATATAAAAAGGATTTCTATTCATTACAGCTGCTATTTTGCTGTAGATTTTTCATTTCAATATCTAACCTTAATGACTCACAACGTACTTTGTGTTCTTCCTTTGAAAAGTCAATATATTCGATTTTCTTATTCAGTAATTCTTTGAATTTTTCAGCGAGCACTGATGAGGTAAATGTACGTATTTGAGTTGTTGGTCTTCGACGGCTACTATTCGATGAATTGTTTCCTATTTGCAACTGCAATATAAATTATTTGTTAATTATTTTGTTATTAAGTATTTGCTGTGTTTGGACTACATAGAATAACGCTAGCAACTGATCTATTACAGCTGAATCTATGCTTAAATAGGTCAGAAGTAGACCAGAAGTGGA
>CM043016.1:119696080-119720362 GCA_023690525.1 Holotrichia oblita | reverse complement strand
GAAATTTGAATGATGAAAAGCGCGAAATTGAGTGTCGTTATGACATTATATTGTCATTCTGATTTTAATATGTCGTGTCGCAAGCGTCTTTAAAAACAGTATTATAGAATATGGTACTTTTGATATTCTTTGGAGAAGATATATAAGCGATTATGCACTCAAAATCTTTTTCAATAAAAAGAGATAACAACAAGAACAAAATGACGGTGTATCAAACAGTCTTTAAGTCTTAACCTATGGAGCGAAGAAAATTGGATATTTACGAAAGACAAACAAAAAGACTACAATCCAGTGACGCATTAGACAGACGCTGACAACAAAATCATTAAGAACTGAAGTAGAAGAAAAGAAACTGAAATGGTGGGACACTTGGATCAGAATGAATGAAAATGCAGACAGGGTAAAGCGGTGGCGGAGATAAGGAAAATCGGGAAAAATCGAGAGACGACAGAAAACGTGGAACAGCAGTACTAGAACGAAAAACAAAAACATGGAACGAGGCTAGGCCATGTGAAACAGAAAGAGTGGCGAGAATTTTTTGAATCCGTGGAACTAAAATTAAAGAGAACTTTACACCTCGACACCTTCGGGTATAAGAGGTCTTTTATTATGTACGTACGTATGAAGGATTATGTTGGACGTGGTTTTAGTTTAAACCTTAAATAGTAGTGTTAAATACCGCTTAAGGATGAAGCTAGTATCGTTTCTATTAAATTGACAAGAGCTGACATACTAGTTTTGACATAAACCAGTGACACTTTATTTTCATATCGCATTATCCCATACAAATTGAAGCAGTACAAGAAATGTTTAATGTCTTCAAGGCGATAACACCAGATACAATATACTTCGCCAAGGAGAGTGCAGTATACAACATCCAATTAATAGGTAAATACAAGATGTGATATTAAATTCTGTTATGGTTTAGACCTACATTCTAATAGTACCCCTTTTGTGGCTTTCGAGATTGAATATCTTTTGAGATCATTTTTATAAATTACCTAACCTTCGGTTTCGATATTACAGGTATACGTGACATATATCATCCGAATTGAAACTTCACGAGAAGCGTTAGGGAATGAAATTTTTATTTCGTCGTGTTCCACGAAGATAATATTTTTGTAAAAATATTGTTAGTGAAAATATAGGACAATATTTAGAAACTATATAAAGGCGCTTTGTTTTTTAGTTTAAATGTTAGAAATTCAATTTACAATAATAAACAAGCTTTTCGTGACCCAGTATGGTCTGTTTTAAATTTAACACATTTCACTAGATGGCGTAGAAACACGCCAACAAAATTTTATTAGAAGTGTCCAATCTATAGAGAATGAAATGTATATATTATCTATGATTTTATTTCAAGAAACAACATATGTGATAGAAATGTGATAAATTTTAGTATCACTTTTCTTCTACTAGTTTATAAATACTTTTACCGATTTTTCAAGGATTACAAATACTTCAATGCCAATATTTTATGCCATATATTTCAACAATATGGTATAGAAATTAATCATATGTAATGTATCTGTAATTTTTGGGATTAAAAAAGTCACATTGCCATAAATGTAGTTTCCATAAAAGTGTGACAGTGACAGTTGTCACTGTCCAGTAATCTGTCATCTACAATTTGTCAAAATTTTATTATATATAGTTGTGACTCTATCTCGCTGCTATATTATAATTTTAAAAAAATTGTTAATATTTGTCTTGTCAGTTAAAAGCAACATCCGGTCATTTTTCGAATATGAATAGACATTTAAGTGTAGGTATTTGAGAAAGCCCAGATATTAACTAAACTGGAAGAGGGATGGTCTATTAGAGCTGTTGCTGAACATCATCATATAAATAAGTCTATGAAGACGGTACCACATTAAGAAGAAATGGTTCTGGCAGAAAAAGAGTTTCTGATGACAATCAAGATAATTATCTTATAAATTATTTACACGAAAACCCATTTGATTCTGTTAGAATAGTTATTTACGATACAAGTGTTAAAAGTGCGATTTTATTTCACGAGTTAAATGTTTAACTTAGGAGATGGTTATTATTCTCGAGGTAAAGTTTACTAAATCAGCCTAAATCAGCGAGAGAATAATAGCCATTATACGCGAGTAGAATACTATACTTTATCCATGACTATTCTTTAATTTTTACTATATTTAAATAGATACAGAGAACTGTTGACAGATATGTTTTGACATAACTGCTGAAACTAAAAGCGAAGTATTTTTTTAGATTATTTTTCGTTTTGTTTATGTATGTCTGAAGAAAAAGGTTTTAAATGTATACCACCTGAAATGTACGAGATTGCAGAACAGGTAGTTGAGTACTAGCTTGCGCATGAATCAAAACGCTTTCATACGAAAACATATTCAGAATTTTGACGGTTGACATCCTACGGCGATTGTATGATTACAGCATGCGTGTTATTTGTTTTCATTATTAACCTAGGTTAATTATACACCAGGCCATTATTCACCTCATTAGTTCAGAGGTTGAGAAATGAAATTTGTCAAAATGCTATGATTTTCGACTACTGGTACAAAATAGTTATTTACGATATTTACGATAGTGTTAAAAGTGCGATTTTATTTTACGAGTTAAAAGTTTGCGACACGAGCCTTAGCAAGTGTCGCAATTTACGAGTGAAATAAAGCATAGTCATTGAGGCTCCCGCATCGGCCATTAAAGTCGCGGATGTTCGTCTTCCACAATGGCCTGTATACGCTTTCGGATTATCTAAACCCATCCATTCAGCAACCTTACTCGGAATCTTCCCGAAAGTATTTTTGCCGACGGGCTGAAGAGTACACTTCTTATTTCGATAAGCCACGAAGAACCTAAGAACGGCTTGCGGACGCAACGTCGAATATTCTCTCACCAACCGAGTAGCACCCGGATCTTCCTCATCGATAATTGTAAATTTCCTATTTACATCATTCTTCGTCTTTGAAACATTGATCACGATCACTGACCCACGATCTTCGATATCGGAAGAGAGCATATTCACCAATTTGTTCGTTCTGCAGGCGCCAAAGATTTCCATAATTAGAGCGACCTTCAAAATTACGGATGTACCAAGTTATTCAACAGAGGAAAATCATAATAAAATTTTTACCTTATACACCAAAAAAATGTCATTAGAAGCTTCCCGCAAGAATTTTTTGAGCTGTTCTCGGGACAACATCTCTGATTTTTTAGGCGCGTATCCTTTATTTTTATTCTTCACGAATGCTTCCACTTCATCGAACATTTTAAAATCAGTTTTTTCTTTTAGATGTAACATTGACCTTAACATCAATAGATTTGGCCACAGCGTGTTTGGTGAATATTTCTGCGACTACGAAAAGAATAAATTAGTCATACGTCAAAAATAAGAAAAAGAAAAAACGCTAGCAAAATATTTTCGTCGACACCGTTCATCATATTTTTTCTCCTCCACTCTTGGAAGTCTTCATAAACTTTATTGTAAGAAGCTTTGAATTTTGTCGGAATCAAACATTTACGGGCTTTTGCCGCTTGCGTAGTTTGACCTTTCACTAATTTTATTTATGACAGGACGCGAAAATCAACCCAGTCAACTATGATATTTACAAACACGGCTAAGAACGTTGCTAGGGACAAAAATTTACAGTCCAATATTTTTCCATTTTGTCAATATTGTTTCAATCAGAAAAAAAAACTATTGATTACACTACGGGAAATGTGAATACATTTCCCTCGGAGTCTATACATACATGTAACTAGTCAACCTCAGGGAATATACTATTCATATCTCCCTAGTTGTAATAATAGCTATTATAACACGCTTATGACGGTTTATGTTATAAATAGTATATTATTCAACGAGCAGTAATGTAGGTAATAACTCACGCAGATGAGGTTTGCAGCACGAGACGATAGCCGAGTGCTGTAATTCATCAAGTGAGTTATTACCATTACCGCGAGTTGAATATTATACTTTATCTATGACCATAACAATTAAAACGAAGGTACAAGTTCCAAGAAAACTTTTTTTGTGTCGCATATTGAAACTGTCAAAATGACATTTCACCTAATTTCAAAAATGAACAAATAACCTTAGTTTTACCAGAAATGGTATTTACCGCAAATTGAATATAATTTATCTACGACTGTAATAATTAAAACGAAGGTGCAGGTTCAGAGATGATTTTTTTTATTTATACCAATATTAATAACTCTAGCAAGACTATCGAAATTTTTGTATTGTCGTAGCCGCAATTTGTTTTAACTCAGGGGGTGTACATAATAATTCGTTTTCGTTGTCTGAATTCATCGTTTCTGATAGCAATAGAAATTGATTTAAAAGCGTCACAAATTGAAACTGTCAAGTTAAAATTGAAAAGTGATCTAATTTAGAGTTGACAAATAACGTTACTTCCTTCAAAGATGGTAGTGGACTGTTTCATTTCGACGAATCAGATTGTAGAATTTAGCGTGAGTTATAATAACTCACTGCTATAAATCACGCTAATTGTTTATGGGTGCCATTACTTGTTCAAAAGCAACTGAATAATGAATACATTATTTAATAGGAGTAGATAATAGTAATTATATACCAAGGGGAGAGAAGACATTTTTCTCAGCCGAGTAGCATTATTTCCCGAGACGCGAAGCGTCGAGGGAAATAATGGCTAAGAGGCTGAGAAAATCTTCTCTGCCGTGGTTTATATACCTACTATTTTTTCCACTACTAGCATATTTAACCGCTTTCTCAATAATAATGTAATATAATAAGCCGTTCCGATAAATGTTTAATTTAAGATATTCATAGAAAACATGTTAGTCTGTAAAAACAAATGAATAAACATTTAATGTCAAATTGAGATTTTATTCATGTCTTGTCACAATACCAAAAAAATGTCAGACAGTAGTTGTACTCCTGCAGAAATCCGCAAAGAAGCAAATCAAATAGAGTATGAAAAATACTGGTACACTGGCTTGCAATAAAATCTCGTACACCTTAATGTCAAGCAAGCTAATTTTTGAAGATTATTTTTCAATGTAAGCTGACTTTAGATTTGACGGATGTGACACTATGCATAGAGGTTGTGGTGACTTATAAAAATAGTGTACTTTTGGAAATGAAACGTCAAATTAGAAATGTCACAAAAGGTGAAATCAATATAGGTAAAACTAGGTGTACGAGATTTTATTGCAAGCCAGTACGTCAGGAATTAACATAACCTGCCATAATTGCGTTATTAATTATTATTTTAATAAGTAGTGTTTACCAAATTACGTATTTCCTACTTTGTTTATTTATGTTAAATGTTAACCTAACCTTTTTTCTTGAATTGCGGATTTCATTCGTAATCATAATTTTATTAGTGTCAATTGTTTTTATTATTTACTAGTAGGAGATAATTTTTATTATTGACTACTAGGAGAGAAATTCATCTTCTCGACCCAAAAACATACCAAATAATGATGTCTTCTAACGCTAGTAGTGGAAAAACTCAATTTTTAATCCGGTGAGCTTCCGTTAAAAGTGTCACTTTTACAGTCAGTTGTATAAAAAAGCTGTTTTTGAAACGCATTTTCCAGGTTCTTTTTCCACTGCTTCTCGTAGACTAAAGAGAAGTGGACTGTAAACTTGTGTTGCAGCCAAAATAGGTCTTACAAGAGAACATAAACAAGCTCGTTTAATATTTGCTCTAAACTATATTTACCGTGATTCAGAATTTTGGAAGAGAGTGTTATTTACCGACGAAAAAATATTTCAATCCACACACGATGGCATCAGAGCTTATAGACCTCGCAACGCGAGATTCAATGAAGAATACGTAAACATGTGCATCGAGCAGGGCGGTTCTCTGTAAATGTCTCAATAATGTTATGTTACCTTCTGTTAATATATCTTACCAAGATAGAAATTTCATATATCAACATGACAATTATCCAGTGCATACAGCACATATAATACAGCAATGGTTTGGTAACAATAATATTGAACTCTTACTTTGGCCATCACGAAGTCCAGATTTAAATCCAATAGAAAATTTTTGGGGATTGTTAACTAAAAGATTACATAGACCTGATGTTCATCCTCAAAATAAGGACCAGTTATGGGAAATTGTAGAAAATTTTTGGGAAGGGTTGTGAGAAAATGTAGAATTAACAAGAAATTTAATAGAATCAATACCAAACAGATTGACGGAAGTTATAACAAGAGAATGAGCTTCTACAAAATATTAATAAAAATTACTAAGTACGATTTTGTTAATTATATATATTTGTTACATTTAAAAATATATTACTTACATTAAACATGTATTATACTGTCAAGCTGACATTTTTAACCTCATTTTGAAAAGTACGTATCAATACATCGAAAAAACATGAAAATTGGCATAGGACTTGTACGCAGATTTATTGCAAGCGACTGCACATAAGTTATAGTTATAACTTGGTATATCTTTACTAATATCGGCCAAATCTCATCTATGAATATGAATGAGGTGAGTATAACTTTGTAAGTACAGAGAAAAGCTTTATAGTAGTAATTTATTCATCATCTATTGCAGGTCGTGTATTTTTGTGGAAAATGTAGTACCGTGTACAAACCTAATACACAACATATATGTATTTTCGAAAATCAATCACAAGTAGTAAAAGAATTACTTTCTCGTTTGTCAGAAAAGACTGAGCGAGATTTCTTTGATAAAGATGAAACTTTAATACCGTATATGAGGTATCAAAAAGACCTCCAACATATAACAATACACTACCAATACAACAAAGATTGAAGACAAAATTAACGACCGTTGGCAAGAAATACATGATATTTTTAAAGGTATTCGTTCACGAAAAACACAAAATGAATATATTTATACTGGATCAGGTGCATGTGTAAAAGAGAAACCATATACATAAATACTGTCCGGGTCAAAAAAAACGGGACATGTCTTATAACGATTTTGACGTTAATTTAGTTTTGTAATTAAGTCCGTTTGTCCAATTATAGTAGCCTTGAATTACTTGAGTATAAGGACATGCATCTGTCATTTTTGTCATTATTGTTTTTATCTTTCAAATTGACATTTAAAATTTTTGTTAATTCAAAATAATTAATTATACCTACGCTTAAAATTTGTAAAATGCATGTAAATGAAGTTACTAAAGCCAGAATATGCACTAAAGTAGAAGAAGGATGGTCTATGAGGCGAGTAGCAGATGAATTTAGGATAAGTAAGAGCTCAGTTAGTAGAATATATAAGAAGTGGCGGGAAGAAAGGAATCTTTTTTAAGAACGCCTGGTTCAGGACGATCTAGGATTTCTAATGCTCAGGAAGATGATGGCTTAATTACATATATTAATCGAAATCCCTTTGACACAGCAAAAAATGCAATAAGAAATACAGGTTTTCCTGGATCAGCAAAAACAGGACTACGTCGCCTTCGACATGCCGGTCTCTATTCTTATATGGCTGTTAATAAGACGTTTCTAACTCCAGCTTGGAAAGAACGAAGGATGGGATTTGTTTTACACCATTTGGCACGGAATATTTGGGACAAGGTAATTTTCTCCGACGACAAAATCTTTCAGTCGTCATATAACGGGAAAATTAGAGTTTTCGACCGCCAAGCACGCCTTTCCAGTAACGATATGTAAACAAAGTACGTAGAAATCCTCGTTATTCCGTAAATGTTTGGGGATGGTTGTCAGTGAGAGGTCTTGGAATTTTACATAATATTGAAAATCGCCTCAATGGCAAGGTGTATATAAACATCCTTGAAAATGTGATGGTGCCATCTGTAAGACGACTTTATCCAGATAACGGCTATATCTTTTTTCAAGATAATTGCCCTGTTCATAAATCCCAACGAACTACGCAATGGCTAAATGCAAACGGTATTTCGGTCTTGGATTTTCCAAGCTATAGTGGTGACTTAAATGTTATTGAAAATGTATAGGGTTTAATGGTACGAAATATAGCAAGACAGAATGTATATGTGCAAAGTAGAGAGGAATTACTTCAGGTTGTGCAAGCAGCGTGGGCCGAAATACCGGTAAACTGCGTTACTAATTTAGTAAATTCTATGCCTAGAAGGTTAAATAAAGTAATAGAAGCACAAGGTGCAATTACCAAATATTAATTTAATGAAATTTCTGTTTTTTCTTATTTCATTATAATAAAATTGTCCTCTTTAGTATCTCGTTTCCATTAAAATGCATTTGTATAATCAGTCAGTATCAACTGTCAATTTCACAATTAAAATTTTTCATTTATTGTCAACTTCAAATTAGTATGATGCAACAAAGTACTGTCACAATAGGTTAAAAAAGTGTCCCGGTTTTTTTGACCCGGACACTACTACCATTTAATGGGTTTCATGAGTGATACATTACAAAAAAGTAAGCTTTAATTAAATGTGTACTAAATACAAGATGTTTACAAATAATATATACTTATATCCAATTCTTATATTACGCAGAACGTTTAGCAGCTTGTCTACTGCAGAGACTTCATTTGCCAAAGAATCTTCGCATATCGCCGATGATGAAAATTTTGAATTGGAAAATGTTATGCTGGGTTTTTTTTAAGACGAATTATTATAATATTGAACTTTCAGAATTTTTAGGAAAAAGAATACCAGATAGGGGAGAGGAGGGCACGTTTGACCACGGGGTACTTTAGAACATGTTAAATATTCCAGTTAATACAGAGTAAATAGGAATCGCTAATTTACAGAAAACTGTTCAATAAAGGTTGCTTATGTTAGTATATGATAGATGTCGCTTAGTTGCTTAGTTGTATTTCAGAAAGGGTCAAGTCTATTTCAGGATTCGTCAAATGTATTTCAGATTTATCGATTTAATTTCAGAATATATCATTTGTAATTCAGATATCTTAATTTAATTTCAGAACGTATCATTTGTAACTCAGATATGTTAATTCAATTTCAGAGTGGGTCATTTCTAATTCAGATCTGTCAATTTATTTTCAGAATGCGTCACTTGTAATTCAGATATGTCATTTTAATTTAAGAAAGTGTCAATTGTAAATCAGAAGATGTCAAATGTAATTCAGAATAGTTATTTACTAACCAAGTGCGTGAAATCATATTTCGCGAATGAGTGACCAGTTATTTATTTATATACCAGACAGTTAAAAATATTCGCAATTAATGCGTTAACATGAATACTTTTGAGAATTTGATTTCAAATATGTCTTGTTAGAACGACTAATGCAAGATGCTTTGGAAAATCTCTTTTCTGTGGTTAGACGCAGAAGATCTGTTCCAGATGCTCGCTAATTTAAAGGAGCACTGCGATTAATCACCCTATCGTAATTTGAAACGCAAGTTCGCCATAGAAATTACCAGCAATTAGATTATGAATACCTAATAAAATATACTACATCTCTTAAAAATACAAATGCAGGTTTGGTTGAAGAAATTGTGGATGACAATGAAGACATCTTTGAACCTTTAGCAGCAGACCCAGAACAATTAAGCAATGAAGTTCAGGCTTCTGTGTACTATTTGCTAGGTTCTCTACTGCATAAAATTCAGAATAATTTTACACATTGTAATATACACTGTCGGCCCCGAGAGAGCTTGAATCCTACTAATAATGTAAAATATCGACACAGTTGCCACAGCGTTATACTTATACAGTACGGTCGGCCGTCCTAGGGTCAGTCGATGTCATCCGAAAGCGTATGCAATAAACCACAGACGCGTTCAGTAAGAAACGTAATGACATGATGCAATGATATAAACTGCAATTCTTACGGAAATAAAATCAATTTTAGAAAGAGATAAATATTCTCGAGCTGCTCTTAACAGTATGAAAATACTATTAAATATATTCCTTTCAAAAAGAAAAGAGCTTCCACAAATAATATAAATTGCTTGAAAAAAGTCAGATTTATTGTTTAAAATATAAAAAAAAACAAGGTTCTATGGAAAATCAGGATAAAGCGAAACTTAAGACAATAAATTCTCAAAACGATCTCCAAGCTGAAATGAAAAATTCAGAACATCAATACATAGTAGTATAATAGTAAATACATACAAAGGAGCGATACTGTCAAATTGACAGCAAGAAACTGAACCTGTCTGTGAACGCGTCTGTGGTGTTTTGCATACTCGTTCGGATGACATCGACTGACCCTAGGACGGTCGACCATACTGTATATACATATGAACAGCTAGTACGACGTACGAGGCAAGGAGCCAGTGTCTACTGGTATCGCGTTGATGTTTGACGGAGGTTACATGTTGTCGAAGAAAAAGCATGGCGCATAAATTGCGTGAAAAATGCGACACATTAAGGAAAGGAATTACTATTGTGTATTTAATTAATCATTGCGCAATGTCTTAATAGGTTTTAAGATTGATATTTGCAAGTAAACGAAAGAATTATAAAGCAGATTAGAAAAAAGGACAATACTATATTCAGAGACAGCAATTTATTAGAATACGCTTTTAATAATGCAAAATCAAAGTAAAAAGCTTAATAATAGTAGCACACAAAATAAAAAAATGGATGTGTTATTACATTGAATTAAAGATACCAAGATAATAAGTCTAATAATAGATTTCAAAAATAGTAGAAAATAATACTGTAAATTAAATTTTAAATTCCAACAAAGAATATTTGTAAAGTTAGACTTGAATAACGCCAACATATAATATTTTTTTCACGGTCGGGAGTAGAAATCAGTTTCTATGACATCAAAATTAAAATAGAAGTATAATGCGGAGTATAATGCTCCCAAGGGAGTTTACATTATGGAGAACGTTTGTGATTCATGCAAAAAAAGATAACAATGAAATTATTTACTTCATAATGTCAATTACTCTATTAGGCGCGTACTTTTATTCATCGATTGACGCAGCGCTTGAATCAGAAATCTGTCAGGCCGTCTGTTTAGTAAACGCTAGCAATGCAATGAATAGATTGGACAGTTCTTTTTTAATCGATGCATGCATCGGATGCTCATCGGATTCATTGGCTTTAGAAGTCGATGGAACCGATGGATTTGTGGTGGGGGTAAACATCCAATTGCGTTTGTTGTCATAAATGATCATAACCTTGTATGATTTGTATCAATTTCTATTCCTCCATTGTCAAACTTATCGGTACCTCATCGGGTGCGTTATTTTACTAATCGGTAATCGTGCTCATCGGATGTATCTGATGACGTCATTTGATATTCATCATAAATTAAGCGCTTCATTAGGGCGATGAATAAAAGTACACCCCTATTTACTTCATAGTGACAGTTACTTAATAATGACAAAAGTATGTGTTTTTTAAGTTAATGAGACCGTGGAAAAAATAGTATATACCATTCGGGAGAGATGCTATTTTGTCCTCGGTGCATTGTAGCCCTCGGGCTTCACCCTCGAGCTTCAAATTGCACCTCTGCCAAAATAACGCATTTCTCTCCCATATAGTATAATATACTATTAATACGATATGAATATCCAGCTAGTTCTAACTGCAAACCAACGCTGTTACGAGCATACTAAGCTAGTACTAGTAACTGCTGCGCCTGCTGTGGTATTCTCTTTACCCCACCAACGCAATATTCCCACTTACATTTGTCGTGCGTGATCCTGATACGGATATGGCATCGCTGCTTGATGAAATGCATTACTTATAAACGCCTTTAAAGTTTCAAGCGGGTCAGCAGTGTATGCTTTAATTCTTTAGTTACAACTCGTACCGATACAGATTTACATACATACTTTGAGCTTCTTTGCCCACCTCAGAGAGTACAAAGAAAATATCTCGACATTTCCAACATTAACATTATATGGTTTTTTTGAATTGCAAAATAAATTATCGACAAAACGAAGCGCAAGTCATTTCTAATACTTTGCCTTGTAAAGAATTTATTAAACAATTATTGAGTCAAGCAGTTATGAAACCTTCTGTACAAAATTGTCATAATATGTTATCAAAACTTGTTGACTTGTGTCATTGTTTGTCATATTTCGAATTCACTTTTCATTGAAAAATAAAGTAAATATTTTAAATGCTACATTTAAAAGTAGCAGAAGTGTAGCTATGCGTGTTGTTATTGACAATATTACATAAACTTTATTTGTATTTAACTTTTTTACTCATATACCACATCCTTTCTTGTATTATTCTGTCCTAGTAATCAGTCATTGTTAGTGGCCAAAATGTGTGATTCTATCTCAATGCCACGTTAACTGGTTTGAGATATCTCGATTAGTGCAACATTACACTTTTAAATTTGCTTTTACTTTGTCTTTTTTATGGAACTACATGTATATATCTAGGTTATGATTAAGAGATATCGTTAAAGAAGCCTTACTTCGTCAAGTGATTTTTACTATTTTTTTCACTACAGGTCTTCCAATTTTCTTTTGTTAATCAGCAACTTAAAATGCATATATTATCTAATAAATAAATATTAAAGTTGTACAAATTTAAATGGATGTGCAACAATACAAACTGCTCTTAAATTAAGCATTAATTATATCTCATTTAAAATGTTGTACTACTTGCATGTTTCCATTGCCATTCAAGTGCTCCCTCCGGGATAAAATACTTTGCGTAAGTATCTCTAACTACACTTGCTAATGTCGAGTTTATATTACTTCCAGTATTTGTAATAGAGTACATTGTATTTGTTGGGTAATCTGCTCTCCATGTACCATTTTCATTATCATCAACCTCTGTTAAGTTTGCTGTATGATAAGCCCGTGTTTATTGGGGTAGATGAATTTCACAATTCTTTAAATAATTATGAAGACAAACTGTTGCTTTTATTATCCTATTTATAATTTTTTAATTTGTATTTAATGGACGCTTCAAAGTTCTCCATTTTGCAACTAAAATACCAAATGTATTCTCAATAACATGACGTGCGTGCGACAAACGGTAATTGAAACGTTTTTTAAGAGTGAGCATTGTTCTCCGTGGATATGGCCTCATCATGTAGTTTGTTAATTGAAAAGCCTCATCACTCACAAAAACATAAGGCATAGCTGGACCCTTGTATGGAAGAAAACATGGTCTAGGTAAATTTAATGAATTATTTTCTAATTTTTGTCTTAAATCTGAGTCTTTAAATACACCATCACTGAAACGACCAGGTGCACCAATGTCTGCAGTTGTAAATTTATAATTAATGTCACATGTTGCCAAAAGTGATGACCTTTGTAATTGTAAAATGTTGAACCACTATGAACTGGAGCCCTAAGAAATAGATACACATAATGCTTCGTATGTAAAGGGTGGCCCATAATGTAGAGACACATTTTGAAGTCTAATAACTTTGCCTTAGAAAAACCTATAGGTAAGTTTTTGGTGTTGTTTGATAGAAAAACTCAAAAAGTTTCTTTGTATTGCAAAAAAAATACAGGGTGTACCAAAGTATAAAAATTGTAATCAAAAGTCAAAAAATTACTAAGTAAAGCGACTTTCTGTATACTACTGTTTTTTGAAGTGTAACCTAGAGATTTATAACTGTCTAATAGACAATATCGTACTGACGTTTTCGAAAAATGAATAATCTCGCTCATCATCGCGCTTTTATTGTTGAAAATTTCTTGAAAAATAACGAGTCTATTGCCGTTACTCGGCGCCAGTTTCGCACAAGATTTAATTTGAATTCTCCGTGTAGAAACACAATTTTAAAATGGGTTGATCAATTTAGAACCACAGCATCATCTCTGAAGAAGAAACCTGCAGGTAGGCCTATTTCAGGTAGAACTCCTGCAAATATTGAAAGAGTTCAAGCTGCATTTTTAAGAAATCCAAAGCGATCTGCAAACAGACAATCCCAAACACTAGCACTCTCAAGAACTAGCCCCAAAGAATATTGCATAAAGATTTACGCTTAAAACCAGATAAAGTTCAACTTGTGCAGGAGCTAAAAGACACCGATTTTGCAGCCAGACTTGCTTTTTCTAACCATTTTTAGAGCTTTTAGAAAACAATGCTGATTTATCCGAAAATTTATTTATGTTTGATGAAGCACATTTTCATATGTGTGGCTATGTAAACAAACAAAACTCTCGTTACTGGTCTCAAGAAAATCCGAGAGAAATACACCAAACTTCTCTTCATAGTCATAAAGTTACTGTTTGGTGTGTAGTGTCAGCACAGGGAATTGTGGGACCTTATTTTTTTGAGGATGAAAATGGAGAAAATACCACGGTAACTTCGGAATGTTATGTGAACATGTTGGAAACCTTTTTTCAACAAGAGTTGCGGCGCTTTTCTGAATACATGTGGTTTCAGCAGAACGGCGCCACATGTCATACTGCCCGCGCATCCCTGAATGTCCTGCGGCAAATGTTTCGAGGACGCCTAATTTCAAGGTTTGGTGATCTCCAGTGGCTCCCGAGGTTATGTGATTTAACACTCTGTGATTTTTGGTTATGGGGCTATTTAAAATCCAGGGTTTACATCATTAATCCGCAAAATATCGACGAATTAAAAGAAAATGTTCGAACAGAAATTCTGAATATTTCTGCATTAATGTTGCATAATGCTATGCTAAATATGGTGTCTAGAGTAGAAGAATGTTCAAGAAGAGAAGGTCATCATCTTTTAGACACAATTTTTTAAAATTAGGCTAGTTATTACGTGCTTAGTTAGTTTCTCTTGTTATTAAATTTATTGAATTCCACATTTTGATTGAAACGTTTTTATTACTTTTGATTACAATTTTTATACTTTGGTACACCCTGTATTTTTTTTGCAATACAAAGAAACTTTTTGAGTTTTTCTATCGAAAAACACCAAAAACTTACCTATAGGTTTTTCAAATGCAAAGTTATTAGACTTCAAAATGTGTCTCTGCATTATGGGCCACCCTTTATATTATATTTTCACGAAAAACTGGTACTATACGTAGTTTCTATTTCACCGCTCGTTGTTAACGTTTCCTACTGTTGAAATTTTTGAAAGGTAAAGATTATTAATTACATTATTCTAGTTTTCTTTGTAATTTTGATTTTATGCATATGTTTTTTGGTTCCTTATCGTATTTAATTTTTGAGTTATTTGAACTACTAATGACCTATTGTGTTTTTGTTTTATCTTTCTAATTAGATAGTACACTTTCAGTTACTAATATCGTTTTTTTTTCCCTACAAACTGTGAAAAAGTTGTCATTTTTCTTTGTTGTTAACAGTTTTCTTAATTTATTTTGCTTATTTACCATTACTGAAAAATTGGTAATTTCTGTCATCTTGTTTATTTCCTCGCTTAGGATTGTCTGACACGAGACTATAGTTTTAGCGTTGAATTCAGTACTGAAGTTGCCCGCGCGGATTTAATTAAAATATGAAAACGTGCTGAATCGGCACGGGAAATATGCGCAGTAAGTAATCTAAATGTCAAATAATATACATCAAGTTATAGGTTATACAAGTGTTATTAGGATTGTTTTTAACAATTCTCAAAAAGTACCATCAAGTAAAAATGTCATGGTCTCAAGTACAGGTGCAATTATTAGTCGATCTCTACAAAATGTACCCCTGTTTGTATGCAGTAAAGCATAAAGAATACAAAAACAAACATGCAAGAAATGACGCTCTTTCACGTATTTGCACTGAAATTGAAAAAATTCGACCAGGGACAGGAATTGGGGAAATAAAAAGCAAATTCAATAACATAAGAACTAACATTCTAGCTCAATATAGAAAATATACAAGTTCTCTCCACAGCGGAATGGGTGAAGATGAGGTAGGTTTGTATTCAATATGTAACCGCAACACATTTAATTATTTCTACAAATATAGATTTACAAGCCAAATATATGGTATTTTGATGCGATCATGTTTGTCGTAGAACATATCACAACACGACAATCTGTAGATTGACTTTCTTCGAGTTCTTCTACACTGTCAGCTTCATAAGTGGTATAATCTCTAGAAGAATACTCAAACTTACATTTTTCTACAATGGACTCTGAGAAAACCGTTATTCATGATTAAATTGCTGGAAATAACCTTCACATTAATCGGGTAGGTAATGTAACTTAAATTATTATATAGTTGGTGCTGCATTGTTGAACATCATTTCAGTCTAATCAAGAAGCAAATTAAAAAATTAAAATTCACTCAGTTCACTGCCTGAAGCCAAGCACTTGTAAAGAAGCAACTCCAAGATATAGTGCAGGGAATCTAGGCGCGAGAAAAAAAAAGTAGATGATGAAAACACACTTATTGAGACGGCATCGAACTCGCTGAGAGACATTCAAAAAGCCATTATTGGAAGTAATGCTAGAATGCTATGAAGTAATTCTACTACTACCAATAGTGAAACCTACAGCAACTGCACACAAAGCGAGTTATTTGGAAAATTCATTACCAAGCAATTATCATATATTGAACAGTGTGATGAAAATTTATTTTTAGATATTCAACATGAATGTCAAATATATATGATGCTCGTATAAAATGTAGTTGCAAAGAAAAAGACAGCAATTAAATATTTTTGGAGGTTATTGTATTACTAATATAAATAATATAAATATAATAATGTTACTACTAAGGATATCATATTTTTTAAATAAACTAATAATCATTATCTTTCCTTTTTTAGTTAATTTTAATTATCATATGTCTGGTAGCATAATTCAAATACTTTAAATGTCAATGAAAAAAATTTAATTTTGTTTAATGAGAAGCTTAAATTATTAACGTTACTAATTACAAAAATTCAAACGAAAGATGCACTTTTATTTGTTGTATTTATTAATAAAATGAAAGCAATCATCATGAAAATAACTTGCATTACATATTATGCCTTAAAACTGCATTGTTTTGCCACTCAACAGCACAGGTCTGTGAAATTGGCACCTCCACATGTGAAATTTTTGGAAAACAATACGGCATTCGTTTACCCATGTCTGCCCATGAAAAAGTCTTTTTTGCCCACCCTCCAAAAATTTTTTATGTGAAAAAAACATTTTTTAGTAAAAAAGCCGAAAATCAAAAAATCAACTTTTTTTCACGCTAAATCGTTTGCCCATCGTTAGCTCAGGATTGCCCAGCGAAAATTTTCGCTTGTCTACCCACCAAAAACTTTTTATTTGAAAAAAAAAGAAATTTTGACGGGAAAATCAAAAATCAAAAAATGAACATTTTTCGCGCTATATCGTTTGCCCATCGCCCAAATTTCATTGCCCACCCTTTACTTTCATTGTAAGAATAATTAAAAAATAACAAAATGGAAAAAAAACCCATTCGCGATGTAAAGGTGAATATACGGGAGACCATATGTTTATAACAAATGATCATTTTTAATGTTATAATGGCTATTTCGTTTGTTCATCTCTCGAATTTTATTGCTCACTCTTTACTTCTATTGTAAGAATAGATAGAAAATTCGCGATGTATAAGTGAATATTAAATTAGTAATTATTTTCATACATAGATTACTAGGTTCACTTTTTTATATCCTTAAAGATAGACCACCACTATGACTGCTACTTATATAAAACAGTTTTGTATTTGAAGATATTTTGAAATTCCCGCGTAAAATCTCAACAAATATGGTGAACATTCGGCTTCACTTTTGACGGAGTGGGTACTTATGTATATACTCAGCTTCCATGTATATAGTTCTATGCTGGGAGTATGTAGAAACGTTAAGAAATTATCGCCATTTATTGTCTCGGCTTTGTCATATCGAGCAACGGTGCAGAGATTTCATCACAAAGAAATATATCATCGTAATACCCCTTAATAAGGTAATATATTTGAGTTTGACAAACTTGTTTAAATAGCAAAATTGCGATTGATTTAACATTTGAGTGTTCATTTATTTTTTTAGCAAATTTTATTTCGTTTGAAATTTTAATTCTTCGAGTCACCTAACCTCACCTTACGTCATTGTCGCTGGCAATCGATCGAAACTGATTGAATAGTTTCGGAGTTTACAACCAATGTTTTCCAGAGGACAAAAATTCGGCACACTACGCAAGAAAAATCACAAAGAAAATCGCTGGACACGTGGCTTCGGCTTTGAGCACGGTCACAAATATTTCGACGTGCTTCTAATGTCAGTAATACCTTTTACATTTTATTTTGAATTTGAGGTTACATAACTCTTTGGGTATTTTAACTTTCTTGTATTTTTATATTTTTCTGGATAAAATTGGAATGTATATAGTGACAAAAACTTCTAATGTAAGGCTCGTTTATTTCGCAAGACTTCACACTTTACTCTGAATGTAACATGTAAAATTTATCGTAATAAATTTAGTTTTAAGAATGTATGCGTAATTATGTTAAGGCAATATGTAAATTAATTTCCCATTAACAGAGAGGGGAAGGTTTTTCATTTTATTTTGCTACTAAATTCATTAAAAAAAAAAATGCAAATTCTTGTTTTATGTCAGCAAATTCATTCTCGACTTTTAACATGCCTCGATCAGCTTTAATCGATCCTAAGTTAATACTTGATGCATTAAAATTGCATGAAATTTTCAATGAAAATAATTACTTAAAACCGCGTTCGGACATTGTATGGGAAAATATCAGTTCTTGTTTTGAAAAATCAATACCAACCGGAACTCTCAATGCATATGTGAGATGCAATCGTTGGAATTTGCTGATCGATCTTAAACAGTTTTTCATTATTCCAATAGTGAAGTTTTAAACGATAGCACTATCGATTCATCTAAAGATTTAGAATATCATCCAGGCGATGTTCCGAAAAATAAAAATTTCAAATGCCCTCCCTATTCAACAATCTAGTCCTCTCAGAAAACGATTGGGAAAAGATTTCTCCAGTTCCTAGGATATATAGTCAAACGATAGGGGCGGGAAAAATTATCGAGTTCTAAAAACCGAATGGACAGATGTGGTGGCAAAAGAATTTTTTCCTCAAAACGAAAATTCCTTGCGCCTATGTTTTCCAATATGGTAAAGTTTATGACTCACCAGAAGCTGAAGTTTTTTTAAAGATACACGGAAATTGCAAAGAATGCGCAGCGATTTTGACGCTCATTCCATCAAGAAACCAGCTCCTGGCGATGGAATGATACTTTCAATTCAGACATTTGATACTAGAGGAGTCCCACATAGTGCGAAGCGCCCTGTTCGAGGTGTCGCACGTCAAATTACCAACGAAAAACAACAAAAATCGTGTGAGATTTCCAATTCCAAATTTTCCAGATATTGAAGAAGTTGATCTAGAAATGACTCTAGTGCGTTTGAAAAATTTGATAGTGATGCAATTGTTTCGTCTACTCTCGAAAATAAGGAAAATAATGAAAAAACCATAAGACTCATAATAAAAACCCAAATCGCAGAACACCTTTGCTTGAAAAGAAAAATAATCGCAAGAGAGGAAAATATATAAGACCATTTCCAGAAATTAATCTGTATTATGAAAGCGCAAATGTGAGGTCCTACAAAATGGAAATAAATGCAGTCCTGCGTTGATTGGTGCAAACAAAGTTTACGTTCAAAATACGTGCGCTTTTGATTCGATGATGGAAATATTAACCCATTGCTATCGTAATTACGCAAGTTTAAAAAATTTATAGACTTGAATTCGGAGATGCTCGTTCTTTCATTCGTCATTAAATATGCGAATGAAGGGATCAGCTCTTCGTTATATAGTTTCAGGGGCGAACTTCTATCAATGGTATTCAAAATTGATAACGGTTTCCTTGATTGCTACGGAAGTGCCTATACTGTAATAAGTGAATCATCGACTGAAAAACAAGACAACGGACAAAAAGTGCTCGTGCAAGAAAGGAAAATATTCGTTGCATTATTATTAAATTTACATCTTATCTCAAACGTCATGAGGTATTTAAAAATAAAAGACTTTTCAAGAATTCTGGGTTTTCGATTGTGGAGGATCTTACTTCTACTAATTACACACTATTTAAGAAAGCCAGAGATAAGTTTGGATTCCGCAACGTTTGGACGCACGACGGAGTAATATATGTCAACTACAAGAACGAACGTTTGATTCTTCGTTCGCCCGAAGACCCGGATAAGTTGAACTCAGATGGGCCTGCAGGATCGTGCTAAATAGTAACGTACTACTTCATTCGTATTTCACTTTTATACACTATTGCTTATTAACTTTGCATCAACTTATTTGCACTACACACTTCATTTATTATTGATATCGCTTGTTCTTGTTAGCTTACTTTGCTTTGCTTGCTTTCATTAATTATTGTTATTTCTTCTTATTTATTTTTTTTTACATTACTACTTATCCATTCCTTTGCATATTTGCTGCGTTTATATATTTTTGTTGTTTTACGATAATTTAATGCCTTATTTTAGCTGTAGATGATTTTATTTAGTTTATTATATCGAGTCTGGATATATTTAGAGATTATCTTTCTATTAATAGCTACGATGTTATTGGTGTGACGGAGACGTGGTTGACGCCGGGGGTGATGGATGAGGTTGTGGCTTTGGACGGTTATGCTTTGGTGCGTCTTGATAGGGATGATGGTAGAAGAGGAGGAGGTGTTGCACTCTACATTAAAAATACATTTTCATATACACTGCTTAACGTTACGAGAGTCTACGCCGGTTTTGAATATCTTTTGGTAAGAATAACCGTGAATGGCATAGGTGTCACGGTCGGTGTTGTATATAAGCCTCCTTCATCTGACACTACTTTGTTTATTGAATCATTCGAGAATCTGCTGTCCGATATAATTCTTGATACTGATGAGATAGTAATTTTAGGTGATTTCAATATTAATTTGTTGGACTTGCATAATAAGCATTGCGCTCTTTTTCATAATATGTGTGAGACTTTAGGTATCAAGCAGATTATTAATGATCCCACTCGTGAATCTGCCCCATCATCGTCCTTAATCGATCTAATCTTACTCTTCTCAAGGTTGGGCGTTCATGCGTGTGGAGTAAAACACGAATTAACAATATCGGATCACTTTTTAAGTTACGTTCAGCTTAAATTATCACTACCTGTTCATCGACCACACAATCATACATTCAGAGATTTTCACAATTTTGATAGTGATAGTTTTGCAGTGCATCTACAATCGCTACCATGGCATTATATATACGCTGCTCATGATATCAACGAAAAATTATATTTTTGCAATGCTTTTCTGATGGAACGTTTTGATACACATGCTCCCTTTAAAACTGTTTGCTTCCGTAAGGCAAAGGCTCCGTGGCTTACGGAAAACGTGCGGCTGATGATGACTTTGCGCGACAAAGCATTAAAGGAGGCTAGGTTGAAAAGAACAAAAGGTTCTTTTGACTACTACAAGCAATTACGAAATTACACCACTTCTGCTATTAGGCGTGAGAAGCGTGCTTATTTACGCTTCATCTCTGAAGCAAACGATTCTCGCCGTCTGCGGCGTAACCTTCAATCGCTTAACGTATACTGTAAAAAAACTCGCGCCTTTGAACCTATCAAATGTTGAGAACCTAAATGATCACTTCGTTAATGCTATTCCTGACCTCACTATTAACGATGTCTTGTTAAATTTTTACAGTGACAATGTCTCTGTCAATGCTCTTTTCCATTTTCCATTAGTTTCTTCCACTGAAGTCGGGTCGCTATTATTTTGTATTAAATCTCAGTCGGTGGAGTCTGATGGCATTTCACTAAAAATGTTAAAGTTGTGCTGTCCATATTAGCTACCAACCATTACCCATATTATGAATACATGCTTGCTGGAAAACGTTTTTCCTGATTGTTGAAAATGAGTGTGATAATCCCGTTGGCAAAAATACTTCTCCCACTAGTTATAATGATTTAAGACCAATTTCTATTCTGCCCTGGTTGTCGAAAGTGTTGGAAAAGATAATCGATAAACAAATTAGGACATTCTTGGAGAGTAATCATATTCTGCCGCCGGAACAGTCGGGGTTCCGCTCTTATTATGGTTGCGCTGCTCTAGCTCATGTGACTGATGACATATTTAGGGCCATCGATAATGATATGATCACTGTGTTGGTGCTGTTGGATTACAGTAAAGTATTTGACACGCTTAACCATGGTATGCTACTTTCCATCCTACATTGCATTGGTTTCTCCTGGGAATCGGTTGATTTTTCAGAGCTTACTTGTCGGGATGTAGTCAGAGCGTTTGCTCAAATGGCCAGATGTCATCGTTGCGTTCTATCGTCTCTGGCGTACCCCAGAGAAACGTGTTAGGGGCTGCTTTTTTTTATAGTATTTATTCGTTCAACATTATCAAATGTCTGAATCACTGCACCTACCATCTATATGCTGATGATACCCAGCTGTATCACTCTTTTTGCTCTTTCTGATGTACACAATGCAGTGCAGAATATTAATGCTGACTTACAATCTATTGCTCCCGGGTCCTCACCTCATTCTTTGTTGATAAATCCTGGTAAGTCGTCGGCGTTGGTATTTGGGAGAGCTTGGTCTAGGGCCGCCGCCCTTCCACATATTCAAATTATCTTGAATAATATTCCGCAGTCCATTTCTGAATGTTTGCGCAATTTGGGGCTTTACCTTGATACACAGCTTTGGTTCAAGAAGCACATCTCTCAATTGATCAGATCCGCTTATTACAAGCTGAAAATTCTTTATGGTAGCAGAGAGTGTTTGTGTCGAGATGTAAGAGTACTATTGTGCGAGTCTCTTGTCCTGTCCCAATTCAATTTCTGCATTAATGTATACTACCCGTGTTTGGATGCAGTTGATAGACTGCGCATACAGCGAGTGCAAAATGCATGCCTGAGATTTATATACGGGAATCGGCGCTTTGAACACATATCTCACACACTAAAAAATGGGCTAATTGGCTTGATATGACAACTAAAGCAAATTTTCTCGCCACTACATTCTATTACAAGGTCGTCCCTTCAAGAAACCCACATATCTCCACCGCAAAATATTATTCAGGACTGACGTTCATAGTGTGAATGTGCGGTCAGGGGTTTGCTCACGCCTCCCTCTCATCACCTGGAACTCTTTAAACGATCTTACTCGTACTGCATTGCCAAACTTTATAATGCAATTCCGGTTTTCCTGAGGGGTTAAGTCCGCCATCATTCGCCACTAAACTTAAAAATATTATCTGTCTTTCTGATCCGGTATAGTGGATGCGTACCAACTTGCAACTACAACTATTTTTGTCTTACTTTCCTCTAAACTTGTGTGTATTGTGACTCGAATTTGGTTTTAGTTTTGTTAATTTACTTTAATTCAATTATCTTTTTTATGGTTCTGGAGTCAGAGCAGCTGCTCGTTTTGCCTGCAGCTGATCCCGTACCTTTTGGTGATATTGTTATTAGGTACAATTTCTAGTTTTTGTTAATTATGTTGTAATTTATCGTCAATAAACAAATATTATTATTATTATTATTATTATTAACAATTGAAAGAAATACTCGACCGTTTAATATACCTAATGATAATATAATTAATTGACCATCAATTATATTATCATTATTATTATTTTTATTATTATTATTTATTTTTTTAATTAGTACAAAAGTGTGTGTCAACGGAAAGACGTGTTTTTGCGTGCTCCGCTTTAAATAAAAGTTACGGTAGTTAAACATTGTGATAGTATTTTTTAAATTGCATACTATAACGAGCAGAAAAATTTTCTCTATCCAATAACGGTAAAAGAGCGTTAAGAAATTAATTAAATACATGTAATAAGTAAAAATATCGATAGTAATATTATCATTTTAGTGTAGAGTATAAATAACAAAACTATACGCATTTATGAACTTTATAAATTTTATTCGAAAACATCATGTGGAAAAATAAATCGTAAAAGCTGTGCTTCTTTTTGTGATATTGTGAATATTGCATTGGTTTTGCATCCTTGTTACCGGACTATAATACCTATCTCTCTCACATCTGATATGCATTTCTGTGTTAAATGCCCGAAATAGCCCTGCCAAGCGATGAACATTTGCGTCGTGTCATGGATGCCAGAGCGGCATGCACTTTGAATGCACAACAATTAAGGGGTCTAGGACCTTTCGCCGCGGCCGATTCGCCACGGCCGTTTCGACGCGGCCGTTTCGCCGCGTGGACGTTTCGCCGCGAGGACGTTTCGCCGCGGGGTCGTTTCGCCGCGAGGACGTTCCTCCGCGGGGACGTTTTCGCCGCCCGGATATTTTTTGCTGTACATATGTACATACATACGTACCTATATCCCGCGGACACATTATTACAGCCGCTGAAAGCACTCTAAAGCTAGAAGTAGTTTAATTAATAATATAGCTCACATTGGCTAAAATTTGAAATTGAAGCTATAGAGCATTTAATCAATGTAATATTGTTCCTAGTGGTTAGAA
>CM043016.1:119572986-119695580 GCA_023690525.1 Holotrichia oblita | reverse complement strand
ATAATAATCAGGCAAAAATATATATACAGGTACGTAATAGCAAAATAAGTAAAATAATAAATGTCTCTGATATCGGGCTTGTGAATGGACAGATACCTGCTGGCCAATTTCTCGGCTCCGGCAAGTCAGACGGGATGGTGAACGGCAACTTTTCGGCCGCTTCACCCAGGATACTTGCTAGCCAACTTCTCGGCCTCAGCAGGTCGGATAGGATGGTGAACGCCAACTTCGTCGGCCGCTTCACCTGGAAATACCTATTAGCCAACTGTATCGGCCCCAACAGGTCGGAATAGGAAAAGGAATTCGGAAGCTCTCAAGATTGTGGCGCACGCCTGCCCAGATCTGCTTCTGAACATGTACAACCGCTGTCTAACAGAAGGAGCGTTCTGCAAGAGATGGAAGGCACAGCGACTCGTGCTGATAAGCAAAGGCAAGGGCGACCCAACCACTGCATCGGCATACAGACCGCTATGTATGCTGGACACGGCTGGCAAGCTACTGGAAAGACTGCTCAAGACACGACTGGAAAGCAGCATAGACGACGCGGGAGGCCTGTCCGAGAGACAGCATGGCTTCAGGAAAGGACACTCCACCGTCGGCGCCGTAGCGCAGGTAGTGGAGACCTTCGAAGCCGCTCAACGGGGAAATCATTACTCGAGACCCCTGGTGATGCTCGTCACATTGGACGTAAGAAACGCCTTCAACTCGGCGAGATGGGACGTCATTCTTGACTCCTTGCAGAACACGTTCGACACGCCATCCTATTTACTTAGGATGATACGCAGCTACCTTAGCGACAGGAAGCTGGTCTACGACACCGCAGGCGGGCCGTGCACGAAGAACATAACAGCGGGAGCGGCGCAGGGTTCCATACTGGGCCCCGACTTATGGAATGTGTCCTACGACGGGATCCTCCGAATGGAGCTGCCGCAAGATGCGTATCTGATAGGATACGCAGACGACGTAGCGGCAGTCATCCTAGCGCGTGACGAGGCGGATGCCCAGAGAAGGCTCAACCAGGTAATGAGAAGAGTCACCACATGGATGGACGAACACGGCCTGACCCTGGCAACGGAGAAGACCGAGGTCGTTCTACTGACCAGGAGAAGAATCCCTAGGGAGATCGAGATGACGGTGGATACGGAAGTCATAACCACTACAACTTCCGTGAAGTACCTCGGACTGCGGCTCGACAGCAAGATGACCTTCTGGCAACAGATTCAGTCGTCGAGCGATAAGACCGCTAAAGTAACGACGATGTTGAGCCGACTAATGGCCAACGTAGGAGGACCGACGGCGAGTAAACGCCGGCTGCTAATGACCGTCACCCATTCCATACTGTTGTATGGAAGCGAGATCTGGGCTGACGCTTTACAGCAGGACAAGTACAGAAAGCGGATGGCTTCAGTACAGCGACGGGGAGCACTCAGGATCGCCAGCGCATACCGTACGGTTTCCGAACCGGCGGTGCTCGTGATCGCAGGAGTAACCCCGATAGACTTACTGGCTCAAGAAAAGAAGAGAGTCTACGAGACACGACAAGACGTCGGCTCACGGCAAGCAAGAGCGGACGCTAAAGCGCTCACACGACAATGTTGGCAAGAGCGCTGGCAGAACGACACGAGAAGACGGTGGACGGCCAGACTCATCCGCAACATCACGGAGTGGATGAACCGAGACCACGGCGAGGTAAATTACTACCTCACCCAGTTTTTCAGCGGACACGGGTATTTCAACGCATACCTGACTCGAATGGGTAAAGCAGAGAACGCGACATGTCAGTATCACGACTCTGCGGAAGATGATGCTCACCACACCTTCTTCGAATGCGAGAGGTGGAGTGACTACAGAGCCGCGCTACAACACGAAGTAGGACCTCTAACGCCGGATAACGTCGTGCAAACGATGCTGTCCGGGCACAACCACTGGCAGAAGATCGCCACGTTCGTCGAGAAGGTGCTGAAGGAGAAGAAGAGAGACCCAAGCAATGGAGGCAGCCGACCGAGGCTAACTACGAGGTGCCATCCTGAAGTAATGCAACCAGCGGTTCCGGGATGGATTCTACACCTGACAAAGTGAGGTTTTTTAGTGGGTGGGAGCCCCACACACCGGGGACGGGTCTCGTCCCTGATGGTGCGTTAAGGCATTTTTCCTCACTTAAAAAATATATATATATATATACTTACTGACATCCTTTGCAGGTTTTCCAAAAATATTTTTGTTCTATTCTTTACAGGTTTCATTAATTCCACGGTGATTAGTTTTTCCTTAGTGTTGTTGTTGTATAATCTCAATCTTTTCCGCTTCATTAGTGATTAATTTTAATCGTTTGATACACCGATAAATTGTTGGTCCTTGATCTGTGAAATGTTGAATATAGAGTTGACATATTTATAAATTTCATCACTTCAATGTATGTAGTATTTTCCTTGAGTCATGTATTCTTTCATAGTTTTTCTGCTAGGTTTTCTTGATTTATCTTGACTGAATATTGTTTTCTTCTTTCCAATATTTGTAAATTTTTGTGTGTGTTGTCTAGGTGCCAAAATTGAATGATGAACTGTATTGGTTTTTATATCGATTGCTTCGTCTAAAATAGGTATTGAATTTTGAGGTTCCACATTCACATTTGAATGGTCTGAGTCGCTAATTATTTCTTGCTGCTCTGGTGGATCATCTATTCTGATATTGTTTCGTCCTATCGGTTGGATTCTGCTTGGTCCTGGATGTCTTAATTCGTTATCCTCGGGCTCTGGTTCTTGGCTGAATTGGGTATTTGGTAAATCTGCTGTGCCTATTGGATCATTATTTGTTAATAGATCATTGATTAAACTTTCTAGCTCTTGATCAGTTACATTTACCATTACGCTCTCGGTTTCATTAAGATTAATCTCTACTCTACTTACTGCATCGGCGTTAGTATTATATTTGCCCTTTTTACATATAATTTCATAATTATACTCTCCTAATTTGATCTTCCAACGACTTAATTTACTATTTGGTTCTTTCAAACTGGATAACCAAACAAGGGGTCTATGGTCTGTATAAATATAGAATTTTTGTTCAAATAAATATGGTCGAAAGTATTTGGTTGCCCATACTATGGCTAACAATTCTTTTTCTATTGTGGAGTTTCAGTTTCAGATAAAGTTCTACTTGCGTAACAAACTGGTCTATCTGCGCCTATTGTTCCTTGACTTAATACTGCACCTACTCGTAAGGCTATGTTACTACCGTCCGTTTTGACTATAAAGGGTTTAGCGAAATCAGGGTATTGTAAAATTGGTTCGTTACAAAGTAAATTTTTACAACGTGAAAAACAATCTACATATTCTTTATCAATTTTTACTTTACTCTTTTTCTTTAAACATTTCGTAATTTCCGCAAAATTTTATATGAATTTTCGGTAATAACCTAAAAGTCTTAAAAAGCTTTTAATTTCTGTTTGTATTTTCGGAAGTGGGAATTTTTTATTGCTTCGATTTTTTGTGGGTTTGGTTTAACTCCTTCTGGGGTAATTGTATGACCTCGATATTTTACTTCTTTTCGTAAAAATTCACATTTATCTAATTGAATTTTGACTTTTGCATTTCGTAACCTATTAAAAACTTTGTAAATTTTTTCCAGATGTTCTTGTAAACGGGTACTGTAGATTATTATGTTGTCTAGATACACGTGACATATTGTATCCGTTAATCCTCGTAATATGTTGTTCATTCCTCGCTGAAAAGTTGATGGGGCACTTTTTAATCCAAATGGCAATCTTTTAAATTCGTAATGTCCATTTTCTGTGCTGAAAGCAGTTTTTGGGATGTCTTTTGGCTCCATCTCGATTTGGTGATATCCGCTTGCTAAGTCTAACGTTGTAAAGTATTGCGCTCTTCCTATATCTAAATCTAATATCCTAAATATTAGGTAACGGGTATTTATCGTCAATCGTTTTTTCATTTAATTTTCGATAATCGATGTCCATTCTCCACTTTTGTTTGCCACTGGCGTCCATTTTCTTCGGTACTATGGAAACTGGGGCACTCCATGGGCTATGGCTTTCCTGTATGATGTCTTGCTCTAACAATGTTTCTACTTGTTTATTTATTTGTTCTTTTTGAGCAGGGGCTTTGCGGTAGGGTATTAGATAAATCGGGATTTCATCTTTTAAGTTTAGAGTGTGTTTTATTTCAGATGCGAAGGTCAACGGTAAACGTTCGTCGTAACAAATGTCTTTATATTGTAAGCATTTTTTATTATAGCGACGCGTTCCTCCGTATTTAGATGATGTGTTCGCAGTTTTGATAATACATTGTCGCGTAATAATGTGTCTAGTTGTTGCGATGATATATTAGTACTTAGTTGGGTATTACAAGGTGAATTAACAAAGACTTCTGTTTTGAGTGGCTTATCAAATGATATTAACTGGGTAATTATTAAAGTTAACGCACTCTGTAATTGCATGGTAATGCTCCGCACGAGCCAATGTTTCTGGTATCTTTACGTCTTTACTTATCATCTGATGATGTAGTAAAATATTATTTGCATTATGGATCACTGGCACTTTAATGATTCTACGTTCGCGTGAGCCTATCGTATATTCACAAGTTTCGAAATAACGAGGTATTGTTCCGTAATCAGTTCGTAAGAGTTTGTTTTTAATATCTATTATCGAATTTAATTGCTGTAATAATTTTAAACCTATTAATTCCGTCGTAATATTTTGAAGTCAAAGATATTCAATTTATGCATTTGTTCAGGGACATTGAACGTTTTTAAAGATGGTATTTCAATTATGTAATTATGCCGTGTTTGTCCATGAGCTGTTGATACGGTAAATGGGGAATATTGGATATATTCAGGGAATTCGTTTTCTGCCATAGAAGTACTAATAGATGAAGCTGACGCTCCGGTATCTACTAACATTTCCGTATTAATTTCGGGTAAATTAATATAAGGTAGACGAGATGAATGATGGTTATTTAAACTTATTTCATTTTGATGTTCTTCCGAGGCTCTTAATGAAAATTTGCGTTTTCTTCAGGCTCCTCTGGTTGTTCCTGGGGTTCCCAGGGAAAGGGTTCCGTATTATCATCCCATTCAGGTTGATATTTATATTCCTCTTGTTCATTGTCTTCTTGTTGGTGTAATTTTTCTCTGTTCCATTTTTGTAGTGGAATATGTTGTTTTGAAACGGTTCCTAATTCCATTGGTGTTGGTTTGAAGGTTTTCTTTTGCTCTTGCATTTGTCCCGGCGATCTAGCAAATTGAAATGATGGGGGTTTTGGTTGTATTCCTGACGTTGAAGGTTTAGCGAAAGTTGATGGTTTCATCTGATGTTGTTGGAATAATTGTTGTTGCGGTTGATTTTGTTGAAATGATTGAAATTGTGTTTGTGCAAATGGATTTACTTGTACAGGGTAATTTCTTTGCATTGGTGGTGGAATGTAACTAGATATGAATGTCTGATTTCTATTAGCTTGCTGAGGGTTTGATTTTTTAGTCATAATTTTGTTATTATGAGGTGTCATGGGTTTAACATGCTTATAATTTTGATTTAAATTAGCACTTGAACCAACTGAATACATGACATTTTCTTCCTCGATTACATATGCCATTGCTATTTCTAGATTTTCAGGATTTCTAAATCTAAGATTATCACCGATATTGTGAGGTGTTGAGACACGCCACAGAACACTACGAATTTTACTTTTTGCACTGCGTGAAAGTATCCTACTGACTGCGCCCGTTACGTCGTGTCGAGAGGTAACGATGTTTTTTTTAATCTTTATTTTGAAAGTTTTTAAATTAACACATTTTGTTTTTGTTCGGATAAAAATAGAGTAGGGGAGCGTGGTTTATAGTGGGACAGTTTTGAATATTTAATTTTTTCAGACGCACTTTCAATTTTTTTAAAGTTTTAAGGGGATAAAATCACTACTACGTATACTCTCAATTATGTGTCAATTGTGGGTTTAGATAAAGTTAACCGAAAAAAATGTATATTGATCTTCCCAGTATGAACCATGTGTCCCGGTATAGACCAATATTGGTTCATAGTGGGCCTCTTATTGGTTCATACCGGGACACGTATGGTTTATGTTGGGACTAATATAATTTAAGCATAGATATTGAGGAAGGAATATTGATGCTATTGAAAAATTTATTTTTTTTTAAATATATAACATGTAAACGAATGGCACACATAATAATCAGGAATTAAAACATATTATATGGCGAAAAATCAAATTGGAACTGTAGCTGACACGATGAACGTTTCGTTGAACCTATTGCAGAAGGTTTTGGTAAACTCCTAACAATGTTGTCTGGTTCTATGGTGTCCACATCTTCTTCCTTGGGATATGTAAATGTGTGACCAAATACTTTACGAAGGAAAGAAACCACATATTCGCCGTTAACGACGTCTTCAACATATCCAGCATAATGACGAGCAGCTTGCTTGGTAGGGTATTTCACAATAACAAAATCGCCAATTTGAACTTCTAGTTCCATATCGTTATCCTCATCATCACATAGTGCGTTTTCATCAATGGAATCCTCGGTTTCGGACTCTTCAGAGCTTGACTGTATCGTTTTTCATTTTTTTATGTAAAATATCGGCACGTAGTTTCTTACCTTTTTCAGTTTATTTTTTTTTAATGTTCCAAACACTTGTTTTGTCACTTTCTGTTTCTTATTTTCTTTTAACTGTTTTTTGTCTTGTCGTTGTCTATACTCTTCTTCTAATCTATCTTTTATAGGAGTGTCTGTAAGTATTAATGATTGGCCTTTCTTGCTCTTGGTAGTATTTTTTCTAGGAGCTGCTTTGGGGTGAGGTCGAATGGCTTCAGGTGTTACTAACATTGATGCTTTAGAATGAGAAGGTCCAGCTACTACAGGTTCATCAGGAGGTTGGAAATAAGCAGTAGTAATATCATTGGAATCAACTGATATTTTTTCTAAGGTAACATCAAATCCAACATTATGAACTTCACTCGACTGACTCGGGGGCAGTATTTGCTTCGCTTGTTACAGTATTTTGAGGTTCAGGATTTGGTAAAGTTGCAACTTCAAATGGCCGGTCTGTGACGTAAGACATCATGAAATCTTGATCTGTAAAAATGTTGGAATTCAAAGGAC
This sequence comes from Holotrichia oblita, assembly GCA_023690525.1. Lineage (NCBI taxonomy): Eukaryota > Metazoa > Arthropoda > Insecta > Coleoptera > Scarabaeidae > Holotrichia > Holotrichia oblita. Next base: position 119,688,452 of record CM043016.1, on the reverse strand, counting down.
AAATTCCAGTTTTCTGGAAACCTTTTAAAATATTAGTTGGGGTAAAAGCTAACGGGAATGCTTTACCAACAACTTCACTTATATTATAAATTGTTAGAGGTGTGCCTGGGTGATTAATCATCCATTCATCAGCTGCTCTATTATAGTAAGATTTGAAAGGTCCAAAGCAGGAAACGTCCAAAGGTTGCATCCGATGACTGCAGTGTGGTGGTAGAGTTAATAATATTATGCCATTATCTTTTGCTTTTTTCAAAGCATCCACTGCGTACTGACTTTCATGGTTGTCCAATATGATCAATATCTTTTTCTCAGGAGAGCAGTTAGTATGTTTAATAATATGATCCATACATTCTGAAAACGTATTCGAAGTCATCCAACCTGAAGAAAATGCGGAGCCGCCAGAACCAGGTGGAGCGTGTTGTAACATTTTTTGCACAAATTTTTTCTTGGGAAAACCATGAATGGGGGAATAAAAGTACCATTTCCGGATATTACACAACATAGGGTTACTAAAATACCTCGTTCTCCAGAAGTGATTTTTCCGACTTGTTTGCAACCACTTTGCGCTAATACTTTTGGAGGCTTGTGTACAGTCGTAACACCTGTCTCATCTAAATTATAAATGTCACTTGTACAAAATTTGTACTTTTGAAGGACAGCTGTCAAATTTTAAAAAAACTCGGAAATATTGTGTTTGTTAAAGCTAGTTGCTCGAGACAAGCTCGTAGCTTCAGGTGTGCGTAATTTTAACCGAGAATTACGATGTCGGAAATTTTTCATCCGCTCACCCCCAGCGGCACCATTTGCATTCCATGTGTCTGGTACAACGATGGAATTTGTAACGGCAAACGAATATGCCAAAATTCTGGTTTCTCTTTCAGTTAAACCATAGCACATATAAGAGGCATCAAGCAAATACTGTGCCAGCATAGCTTTCTCTGCTTCAGTAAAAACGGATTTATACCCATGTTTATGTGAAAAACCATATTTAGCTTTTGCATCATCTGAGAGACCCTTATATTTTGAAACGTGACGTTGCAAAGCCGATTTTGATATTAAATGTGTTGCTGCTTCTCTCAAAGTTTTTTGACCGCTGATTATTTGTAGGACTGCTTTCTTCATTTGGTTTGCTTTTTCCATGTGAAGTATAGCACTATCTTCATAGTGATCTTGCAACTTTCCCCTCGGCCACTTAGGCATTGTTAAAAAATCTGCAAGACACAACACAAGCGATAAAAATTGTTGTCTAAATATTTTTATATAATATCGAAAACATTTGTATGTTTTAGATATACAAAAGTTACAATGAATTTATCAGAAACCAATTTTTATTTTTGCGAATAAAATTCGTCAGGAAAATGCTTAAAACATACATTATTTATATGCGTCCCAGTATAGACCACTTTTTAGGTGTCCCAGTATGCACCACTTAGACATTTCCCAGTATAGACCACTCCATGAAAAAAATAAATTCTAACTTATTCCTTAAAATAGGCAACATCTAAAACTATTCCTTACATACCGGTCTACTCTCTAACATCATAACCTCAAATCATATTAATTTGATTTAAGGATCTTTATTATTAAAAGAGTTATAAACAAAACTATTTGACTTTAAATGTAGAAATGCTACACATGAACTTACATTTTTATTTAAAATTAAAAATATCTCTCTTAATATTTGTCAGAGACCACAAGTTTCTTAAAAACACAACGAGTATGAACGGATGACACAACAAAGAGGTTTGGCACTCGAAGCAAAACTTAAACAAGGTTGCCAGATCATATATAGACCACGCTCCCCTATACGATGAGTACGGACTAAGAGCTTTATTAGTACTGACTGACATACAGTGACATACATTTGCTTATATAGATATTATTTGCTGAGTTCGTGCTTTAGCGTTTATAAGTATTACAGTCATATAACTCGCAGTCTTTCTTCGATATGCCCCCGCCAAACTATAAGTATTACTAGTTAATAGTGTGGCAGTATTAATCTAGCTCGCATTGAGAGTGTGTCTTCGCTGCTGTCAATTATTTCGTCTAGCCTTCGTCCTTTGAATTCTTTCTTTCCATTTTTTGTATTAAAAATATTTATGAAATATGCATTATAACATGTACTATGATTAAGTTGATATTATCGGTAAAAATATTCCAAGTATGTACATAAGTACATAGTTATGTTGTATTTTAAATGTTGTTTATTCCGCGAGAACATCCTGTTAAATGCCGAGCGGAGCGTTGTGAAGGCAAATGACGCAGGCGCACGATTCTCGTGGCATGATCGGTACGATATGGCAACGTGCTCCTAGAATTCTGCTGTTATACATGGAAAGCCGCACTTAAGATGACCCATTACTATATCAGTATATTTTAACGCCGTACTTACGCGTTTTATTTGTTATGTGCTCACGAAAATGAAGTTGTCTCCTAAATGCTATCATAGATTCGTCAATTACAAGTACATCACCAGATAGTAATACACTTTGAAAATTTGCGAGTATCTTCGAAAATACATTTTCTATTTTATATAGACTACTAGTTGTATCAGAAGTTTCGTTGGCTGTAAAATGTGTAAGTTTTAATAACAGACGATATCGATCTCGACTTATCACGTTTGCTATAAATTTATTAGAATATATATCATCCTTTGACCAGTACAAATTTATATGTGGCACTGAACTTAGACCCATGGCTAAGGTAACGCCCAAAAATGCCTTAATTTCATCTATGTTTGATGGCGTCCATTTATTCAATCTTGATTTTCGTCTTTGGTTTGAATTCAATTGTTGATTAGCATAGTTGTTAGTTTCACTAACAATAATGTTTAACACTTCGCCTGTGATAAAATAATTGAAAACATCTATCGGTTTGTATATACTAGAGTCATCAAAAATATCAGAAAAAGAGCTTCTGCGATTATTAAACGGAGTAGTATTATCCTCAATATTAACATTTCTTACATCGGTGCATTCATTTTTATAAGCGCTATTAAGGGGTTTTACATCAGCGTCAGCATCATCGTAATTTGTTGTAGAGATTACTTAAATATCAGAACTATCGGATCAGGATGAATAATTAGGTATACAGATAGGTTCAGCTCACAATGTACCATAGGCAGTATTAATTGCAACAGCGTATCGCTCTCTTCGCGTTATAGCCTGTGTCTAGTGAGACACATGCATCCACAATTCAGTTGAATTTAAACCGAGCGAGGATGCAGTCGTTGGCATATTCGTTCTGTGCGAGTCGACGATCGAACTTGTGTCGCATGACTAGCGCGTTGCCAAATCGCACTGCGTTCCATACGTATATTGTAACTTCCTATGGTGCAATGCGATCTGAACCTACGTGTATAGTCAGTATCCATGATAGAATCATCATTGCTAAAAGGATCTTGTAAACTATCGGAATCCGATAGACCTTGAGAGTTATTTCCAAAAGTTTATTCTTCATTTTTATTGCTGTCCATTTCTGTTATATTTTCTATATTTTCTTCGTTTTCTGAGTCCTTATTTTCAATTAATTGTTTTGAACTTCATCTTCAGTTGTCAGATTCCTGTATTGTTTGGCGATTATTCTCGGACACTTCACTTTCTGCTTTTTTTAATGCAATTATATATTTTGATCTAACACTCACTTTTATGTCAACACTAATAAACATAAATAAATAAAATGTAGCAAATGTGCGTGCACTGTCTTGTGCACTGTCACGTAAATGACTAAATAGGGTACTGCATTCAAACAAAAATGCACGTGTTCAACACATGCCGCGTGTGTGCGTGACATGCCGCCGGAGGCATACACAGACAACCTAAAATAGACTCGTAACTCAATAAGAAAATTCATACCCATGTCAGAGCGGCGGTACGGCCCGCGGTAGACGGAAGGGGAAGTGTGAATATGCAACCTGTAATATTGCTATGTATAGTCGGCAGTATATTTATTTGGATTTTTTTGTACTTTTATATTGTATTAGTATTCTCATTATACCTACTTACCGAGTATTATTGCTAGAACATAAGTTTGTGCAAGTGAGTTCTATGCTTAACAGTATGGAAGAACGGAACACATTTATCACTTATCAATATTCAATTTTAGGTACAATTACAATAATAACAATGTTCTGAAATTATGGAAATAATGCGTTTAACATGCAAAGTATCACGAAACATTCTTTCACCGACACAACTGACAAAACAAATTAATGTTTTTATATATCTTAAATATATATGTAGATTACTGACTCAGGTAGCTTTGAGAAATAGAATGCCGGATATTGCAAGTTTTACATTTTAATTGCTAAATGTTATATTACAAAGTAGCACAACAGCATTTTCACAAGTTCAAATTTATACCACAACAATGAAAAATAATCGATAATTCAAATACATATATATTACAATTGAAAACAGAAAACCTATATGTATCGGTTTGAAATCATTAAAATTAAAAAAAAACATATTTCAACCTTTAAAATATTTAACTTAACACTCGCATATTTTTGTTTACTTACGATTGCGTATCCAGGAGCACACCAATTTCTTCAGATTCTTTTAACTTCACTATTTACATAGTATCTTACAAATAATAAAATTAAAACTATTAACAAAAAATAATACAATTCAAATACAAATAAATAATAGTATCTACAAGATTAAAATTAAACCGTCAATGTAAGCGTGTTAACTACATAGACTTGGCACAAACGCATTACAAATACTAAACAATACTGAAAGAAGAACAAACTGTTGCATTCACGTAAATTTGCTGTTGCGGTAGACAACTTTCAAAAAAGTACCGAATTATCTCTCTCGTATTCTTATGTATATTTTTCCGCCTGAATTGTAGTTTATATACACAAACATAGTTGTTAATTGTGTTGCTTGCATTCCTCTTCAGCAATCAAAAAACATCGTATTATAGCCTATAGAGTTAAGTATCTATTTATATGTGATTTGTTGCATTATAGTAGTATAATACAGAAATTCTGAATTATTCTCTATTTATAAAATTAAAATTGGCCAACAATTAACAGAGATATTCCATTCGCACGCAGTGACAAAACTGTCAAATTTTCTATCGCACACAAATCAAGAACGCAACATGCCCCCAGGGGCATGTGACGCAGTCAACGTGTTAACATACTGCTTAATGTTAATTCGGCCTTTAAAGGGGACCATTTGCTCATCCACGCAAAGGTTAGTTTCAAGAGTAAACTCTTGACATCTTTTTCTGATAGAATCATATATATATATATCGAACTTTCCATAACCTGGCGTTGTTATTCTCAGGTCGACTGGTAATATCTACCAGGTGAACTGTTTGGCAAAGTTTGAAAAATCTAAGAAAGCTTATAGACTCCTTTATCAACGGAACTCCTTATAGACTCCTTTATCAACGGAACTCCGTACTTCAGGCTCCAGTACATGCTGGGAGACTGCAAATTTCCAATTGCAATATGTCCTGAACCGTTGTTGGGGAAAATCATGGTATATTTTTCTGAGCTGCATAAAAGTTTGTCATATCTACCATTTTCTGAAATATTTCTTCTGGTACATACTTCATAAAAAAATCTATCGGTGCTGGCAGTACCACGACAGGATCTGGCGAAATACTTGGTTTACACCACTTAATGTTTCGTGTTTCATATACGACATTGTTCATCCATTCTACTTCCTGTTTTTCTGTGAAACCATGGATTTGCATAAAAATTTTGCATATGTAAATTACGCCGGCAAGCCAATGATCGTATTTGATGAACCTGGAGAAGATCGCTGTAAGATGTGCTCCAGGGTGGATACACGCCATCCATTTTTATAGAAAGAAACTTGAGCAAACGGCGTTGAACACCTTCTAGTGGCCGTTGTTGTGAAGCATAAAATAGAAACCAAATAATGGATGCGTATTCCAACTTGGATAAGACGAATGCAAAGTATACAGATCTTTTAAGTGAGGTATGATTAAAATATTTAAAGGATCTCACGAGGAAGCCTAGCATTTGTGAGGCAGACGAGCAAATTTTTCAATGTGTAGATTGAATGACAGTGTTGTGTCAAAAAAGACACCCAGATCTTTAATATTAGTAACTTTCGTGCGTGAGTGACCACAAAGTTGATAAGTAGAACAGTGATAATTTGTTTTCCGAGTAAATGATAAAAAGTGACAGTTATCAGCATTTAGTACTAAATTATTAGTTTTTGACCAGTCAACTATTATATTTATATTACGCTGAAGGCTGATAACATCATCCTGGCTGCAGATACTGGAAAATATTGTAACGTCATCGGCATATGCAAGAACAGAGCAAGATAGTGAAGTTAATAGGTCATTTATAAATAGAATAAACAACAAAAGACCCAGATTAGATCCTTGAGGAACACCACTAGAAGATGTAAATTGAAATGAGATGAAACCATTATAAAAGGAATTCAATCTATTTGTTAAATAAATTTTAAAAATAGATCAAAAAAACCGAAAAGATCAAGTTTGGACGAAATTGCTAACTGATTTCAAACGCACGAGAAAAATTTATATACATTGAATCTACCTGCCATTGAGTATCTAAAATTTCACCAACAAATTGTGAAGATATACGTAACTGATAATCGTTCGTCCGATTTAATTACAAGCGTAAACGTATTGTGTAAAATTTCATTGGTACGATTCGTACATCATCGTGTTGTTACGGTCGGATCTAATTGTAAATAACTTTGTTTAATTTTATCATTTACAAGGAAACGAAAATGGATGCTTTTAATCAGCTGATTTTAGAAGTGCAGAAAAAGCATATTGCTTTCAACAAATGGAATACAAATTATAAAAATAGATTAAAGGCAGAATTCTAAATTGCTAGCTGATTTCCAAAAACACTCTACGAAATTCTTGTAATATATTTAATATAATTGATTAATTTCTTTCTCACAGTTGATTTACAATTGTATGTATGTATATTTAATTACAAGAAAGTATTGTGTAAAATTTCGATTAGTACTTCTAAAAACACATTATCTAATTGTATATCATAACTTTGGCAATTTGTTTTTATATTTGGCTCAAATCATTTATAGTATTGTGTAAAACGTCCTATTGCTTTCATAATATGTACAGCGTTCTCAATTTCTTTTTCTATTGGTCCAATATAAACCAAACTTAAGCTGCAATTTAAACGAACACTCTACGACCATTCTTGCCATAGATAAACGATAATTGAATTGCTTTTTCCACAGTTGCTTTGCAATTGGTTTCTTGGAGAAGGTCTTAATAATAAGAACGCAGGGGAAATGCTTCGTCAGATTAAAACACATACGGAACTATTGCTTCCAAGGGAGTTTACATTATGGAGAACGTTTGTGGTTCATGCAAAAAAAAGATAACATTGAAATTAGTTATTGACATTTAAATTAAATGTTACATTTGTACAATTTTCAAAATTAATATTAGAAGGAATATTACTTTCGCTTACATTTGTGATTGACCTAGTAGTGGTGCCTACTAAAACCTGATTAGCAATTTTGGTCATATTTTCAATGGAGTTCACGACATAACCCTCAGCGACTGTCGTTGATTTCCAACCAGCATGATGCCTTATTGTCGTGATATCCACACCAGCATCTACCAGTAATATCGCTGAAGGTCTTCGTAAGCAGTGACCAGTATAACATGCAGCATCAGGTAATTTTAAATACGAAGCTACTACACTCGGAATTTTTCCCATGGTATTCTTGCCAATTGGTTGCGAACTACATTTTCCTGCTTTGTAGTACAAAAAAAAGGTGCTTATGCTTGACGTGGGGAGGACGAAGGCACAGGTATTTTCGAAACAATTCAAGCATATTTTCCACATCGGTAACCACAAAGGTTCGTGGAATCTTTGTCTTAGTGTTTGGAATTTTTACAATCAAGGAAGAGCCTACATCCTCATATACATATACATATACATTTACCAATTTATGTTGCAGGAAGCAGTTACGGGTTAAAACCTAACCTGTTGTTTAAGTTGACCGCATCTTGGATTAGTATTCCATCGTTGTTGTTGAGTGTTATTTTTTAAGCTGTTCGTGATGTGAGTTGGGAGGATTTTCTGCATCTTCATAGGAAAATTCTTTGTTGTTGTTTGTTGTGATAGCATCATAGCTGTTTTTTACATCTTAATAGAACCGCATCTATATTTGTAATGAGGGTAACAGTATCGTCTGTACTTTGTTATGGTAAAGATCAAGTACCGTGGAATGGGGTGACTGAACAATTTCGAAATTAAAATGTATTTTTCTCCTGGAGTAGGTGAGCAAAACAAATAAAATTAAACTGTAAATACAAAACAGAACACCAAAGTGTGAAACGCATACATCCCTCTGCCAGAGATTTGGTAAGACTACGTCAGCATGTTGCTTTGAATTAGGTTTATCTGCTTCATTGCAACATGCTGATGTAAAATGTAAATATCGGTTTTGGTTATTCTACCTATTTCTGAAATAAAATGATTATTTTTCTCATTATCTTCCGAGAAAAGAAAAATTAAGGGTGGTGATCAATGTTAAACTATAAGTGGGGTTACATTGAAATCCCTTGTTTCTGGACGGAATTCTAAAGTAAGAAAATAAGGAAGAAACTACAGAAAAAGTTTTTAATTGTAAATGTAGTATTTTACGAAGTTAAGTTTTTTATTTTTTTAGTCTTTTAATGTTTAGAAAATGTAATTTAACAATCATAACTTGTCTTAACTTAAAAAACAGCTTATAAACTAACAAATGAAGATTTCTTAACTTATTTAGGGAGTTCTTGAGTAGTTATATCAAATGGAAACTCAACATAGTTTTTATCTTCCACAGGTTTTGGCAAAAACGCAACAATGTCACAGCGATCAATTTCTGAAATATCTTTCGGTATTTTCTGAAACCTTCTTTTGTCATTTAAAGTCTTGTAGCCTTGAACTAACAAAGGGGCTGTTTGTGTAATTTGGTACACATGGTTTATATGTTTGCTTGCCACGGCTAGTATAAAAAGTTTACTAGTACGTATCTTCCTTCTGCGCATTCTGTTTGTTGTGCTACCTCTTCAGCAAAATTATCATCAATATTACTTTCATTTTCCTGCGTCTCTTGATTATTTGGATTAGATGATTCTCGCTTATTCGTATTTTCTTCGATTGGGTCCAGTTGGTTTGCTTCAGTTGAATGGTGACCATAGCTACTCGATGCTGTATCATATGAAGCTGTCACATTGCATGTTTAGTAGCGATGCTCTTGCCAGGTGCGATATCTAATCGTTTCTTTTTTCGAGCAGAATGATTAGAGCTGATCGTGACTCTTTAAAAAAGTTGTCAATGTGTTTTCAACTTCTTGTTCACTGATTTCATTTTCCCTGGGTAATCGATCCAAAACTTTGATCTTATTGAACGGATGAACGCCAGTGGCACAAAATGCACTTATTAAGTTGCGTTTAATTCCAGAATTGATGTTCGAATAAGGGGTAGTAGGTTTCGCTGTCACCCGATGCATTTTGTCCAATGCTTTGGTCAGAAGAGATGGGACGTTTGGCGGTCGGGGAGTTTGAAGTTTCCAGGTCGTTAATGTTTGTCGCCAAACTGACTTCAAGGGTCGGAAGAAAGCGACATCAAGGGGTTGAATTGAGTGAGTCGCGTTGGGGACTAGGCAAAGAAATATATGTCATGTCCGCTACATAATCTTAACATCTCATCGTCTAAGTGGGAAGAAAGGTTGTCACCTAGCAAAAAGTTTCGTCCGGGTAATCTTCTTGAGTGGGGTAAAAATGCAGTTATGTATGAACCAGTTCCGGAATGTAGGGCCATCGATACAGCCAGAAGCCGTCCGGTTAAACCGAGAACCTTGCGAGCAGCAAGGTTGGTCACAACATGGCGCGCCAACTGGTGCTCTCTCTTTTCATGTGTCATATAGATGGATACTTTTTAAATAATATTGTAATGTGAAATTTGATTTATAATAAAATCAAGACAATGTGAGTTTTACTCTTTAAATTAAAATTTGGGGTTTAAACAAATTAATCTCAGGGGTTCGTGAATTCTTTGCTCTACAGCGGGTGTAGAGAACAGAATACGAGAGCTTATCGTCCGTTGAACAACATACCCAAGTAAAAAAAAAAAATTTCTAAGTTAAAAAAAAAAAATTTACAAGACAAAAAGATGTTTTACAAACAAAAAAAAAATTATATTTTTATTTAAATCAATAAAACCTATAAAAAAATTAGTTTACAGTGTGCAGAATGGCGTGGCAAGCACCACAACTAAATTATTACCTATAAAGACCCTTTTTGGTAGTTTTGAAATTTTTTCAACTTTTAGTTGGGACTTCTGTATAAAAAAAAAATTAAATTTTTAAATTTTTCAAATATTAATTTGGAAAAAAAAGAAGAAAAGAAGCTTCTGTCTTCGCGCGCCTATAGACGGATGGTGGATGGAGAGACGTCTTTTTCGTAGGGGTAATTAAATTCGGTAGAAGTTTTGGATGTTTATAAGTACTTATTCGAAGATAATCGTTGATTAGAGCCCACGGTGCACCGGGTTAATTTACAAAATTTACATACGTAGAGATAAACGCTCTGTACGAAGATAAAATGCAAAAAGCGAAAGTTTTTTTCTGTTGCACGGCTTTTTATAGGTGATTCGCAATTGTCTCTAAATTTCTTCAGAAATACATTTCGCTAGTCATCTGTTAATCACGGCAATCAACGATCTTTGATGGATTATTTTCTGCACGTCCGATCGGAATTTTGTTGTATACAGGGTCACCGAAAAGTTGTAGATTTTAATTACCACCTACTTTTTGTTCTTTAAATGCCCCTAACTGGCTGGTCTTTCTTCTTGTGTGTGTGAAATTTAATTGTGTGATTTTGTTACAATATTGGTGTGTATTTGTGTACAAAATAAATGATTTGAAATTAATTAATTACCTTATAAAATATGATGGTCATTATTGTGGTGCATTTAACATCTTTCTGTCTTTGTCGTTGGCTGGACTTAACATAAGATCTCTGCTGAGCAACACCCCCTTCTGCGTCAGATGGCTACTGAGGCAAATCATGACATCGACTCGCACATATGCAAGGAAAATACCGATGGTGCCAACTTGAAGAGTTGCGCCTCCTCTATCATTTGATAGTGTTGCCTTGGATTTAAATGAGTTAATTTTAAACAAATACCTCGCATGTGTGCAATCGTGTTAATGTTACATATTTTATAAAATAGAATTAAATTAAATTGAAGAAATACACAGATCAGATAGTTGGTTATAGTTTAATGAATATTCAATTAATTTAGTGTTTTTTTTTTTTTTTTTTTTTATTACCTACAGCTGGATCATCTGTCAACTGACAAGTGGAATTGTAAACATTGACTATAACATTACACTCCCCCGACAAAACAGGCAAATCTCTCTGATTTGGATGTAAACTCTACTTAAATACCTGAACGAAAAATCAATTTAACGTAAGTTATTAATTTTAAATAAATTAAATGTGTTATTAATACTGTTTTCGTTTCATATCTGTTACTGACGAACATCATATGGATATAAATCTTCAATGGAGAAAATACCTCGTTCTATGTTGGAATCTTGGTGCTGTAAGCGATACGTTTTTGTACCTAGAACTTCGGAAATTATGAATGGACCTTGAAATGGCTTCACAAGAGCCTTTGTAATGTTTTTGCTTCTATCACCTGTCCGTAAGGCCTTTAAAATGACTCTATCACCTACGTGATATGTTAAATTCCTTCTCTTTCTATTTTTAGCCTGGATATTCATGTGCTTATCATGCAATTTATGTAGATGTTCTCTGGTGTCGATAATGAGCTGCGATGTGTCAACATCTTCTTGGATATCAATCCATGGTCGTGGTGGACACTTTCCTGTGTGAAAAGCTGAAGGACACTGATTCGTGACTGTTGATGGCGTATCATTAATAATTTCCTGGATGATCGGAAGGTACCTAGCCCACTGGCTGTGATTTTCACTCGTAAAGATCCGTAGAAATTGCAATACGACTCTGATCTGTCGTTCTGCCACATTATCTTGCGGATGTCGTATCGGTGAAAAGGTGTATTCAACGCCTTTCTTCTTCAGGTATGATGTTACCCTTTTCGAATGAAAATACGTGCTGTTATCTGCCAATATTCTTTTAGGCGTACCCATCTCGCTGCAATACCTACTCAGGCATCGAACTACCACGGATCCTGTAGTTCTCTTCGTGGGAAACAGCCTTACGAACCTGCTGAAATTGTCTACAATAACCAAGATGTGTCGAAATTCCATCGATGGTGTCAAATTCTGTACAAAGTCCATTGAAATCAACGTGCAGATATCTTCGCATACGATGTGCTTCGAAATGTGATACGTTCGAAAATTTTTATGCTTGTTGAATATACAGGTGTCACAAGTGTTTATGAGACGTTTGGTAATGTTGTAATCTCCTTTAGTGATGAAAATCTCTCTAAAAATTAAGAATGTCTTCCGGATACCAACGTGACCATTTTTGATTTTACAACAATTTTTTTATTGAAATTTTTTTTAAAACAATTTTTTTATTGAAATTTTTTAGATAAGCTATTAGAAAGCACATTGACTACATATAACTATAATTGCATACACGAAGGTTTACACGCAGGTTTTCGTGAAATGAAATGTTGCGTTATCCAGTTCATAAATAACTGGTAATATAAGCGCTCTTTTTGTTCATTTTCATTACTGTTCCAGGTGATGCGCCTCTCATATATTGGGGTTTTGTATAGACCCCTTTAAAAATACAGTAAGGGGATACAAATTGCTCTTCTGCGTTACAGCAAGCTAGAACGGTAATTGTTTCAGCATTTTCCGCGCTCGTGACGACATGAACATCCTCGCTGCCTTTCGGTGCTATTACCTTTCCGGGTTCGTTATTTAATTAAACTCCAATCTCGTCACAATTCCATATGCCACCTGGTTTCTCTAAAAGGTCATTCTCGGTTAGAATTTCCGTCAGCAGAGTGAAATAACTTTTTATTTCAGCACGATTCATTCCTTTTGTTCTGGCTCTGCTTATTCCTTAAGTTTGTCTCACACTTAATTCAGGATGTCGTCGCATGAAAGAAGAAAACCAAAATTTTCCTGCCATCTTCGTTTCCTTATTGAATGATCCTTATTCAATGATTCTGCTAAATCATACCCCAGGTCTTACGTTCTTCTTCTCGTTGTGTTGGTGCAAATCCAACAACCTGAAGTTTCAGTATGTGACCAGGCAGTTTCTTTTCGACATCAACGCCTAGTTGCGCCTCTGGACCCATCCCCTTCTTTTCAAAACCATTTCTTTTTAACCTATTTCTTAAGGTGGACTCTGGAATTTTGAATTGTTTGCCTGCAGACCGTATGGATAAGCCACTTTCGGTGACCCGAACAGCTTCTAGCAAATCCTCCTCTGACCAGCACCCTTTGCTTGACTTCCACACATAACCGTTAGGCATTTTGATCTAGTTAGAAGAAAAAGAACATTTAATTAGTATTTGAATTAAATTGATAGCGTGCGCAATCTTTCCTAATGGCTAATTGCGCCTGATTAGGTAGGAGAGATTGCGCGGCCACGTGATAAGCATAGAACTTTTGAGATTATCTTGAAACCTCATGAAACGCTAGTATACATTTAGAACTGATACAGATATTACCTCATTAGGAATTATTTTCAACTAAATTATTTCTTATGAAAATGTAAGACATTATTCTGAATATTCACGTACTTACCTTAACACATTTCACAAAATATTTAGCATAACAAAGAACGTACTAATTCTTTCGACGCATGAATTCGCGCATTCGTTAGCTTCGGCTATCTGGCCAGTTTTCTCTCTCTTTCTTCCCTATTTGAGAACCGCGCAAACTCTCATCGCTTTACCTTATTCAAATATAATTTCATAGTTGTCTACAAGATCTCGCAAAAAATGTAATTTTACATCAATGTGTAAGTTTATAGCTCCTTTACTGTCACAATTGATTACACAACGATCCGGTAAACATTCCCTCATGCCAAGTTCTATTATAAAGTTCTTTATCCATAGCCTCTTTCACTATCTCTGTCATCGCAACGTATTCGGCTTGTACTGTTGAAAGTGACACCGTCCTTTGTGTTCTGGTACGCAACTCTATCGCTGCACTCGCAAACATTATAGCAAATCCGCTCCACAATTTTCTGTTCTTTTGATCACTAGCCCAATCTGCATTAACAAAACATGTTAGCTTTTTCCCACTTTTCTGAAACACTAATTTAGCGTGCTCTATCTTCTTTAGATGTCTTACTACTCGTTTCACTTTTGTCCAATCGCCTCAGTTGCATGCGAAAGTGTTCAACGGATATATAAGTCTGTGAATAGGATTGTGAAAGGGGCGAGCCATAGAGTTCTAATCTTGAGTGACAGCCATGGTAGGCGCTATAGCCAGTTGTTGAGAAACAAATTAACAAACAATTTCCAAATTGAAAGTTTTATAAAACCAAATGCCTGCATCAATGATGTGATATCGGGATTTGATTCTAAAGCTGGGGACTTTGGTAAGAATGACTATATATTCCTATTAGCTGGTACAAATGATATCAATAACTGCTATGATAGCACCAACATTAACGATATTTTGAAAAACTTTAACGAATTCATTAGTCATACAGTACACACAAATGTCATCATTTCCACGATCCCTTTCAAATATGACAATACGGCCTTAAATGGCATGATAGAACATATAAATCGTGCTGTGTACAGTATGTGTAGAAAGTGTAGCCATGTCGCTACTTTTACAGTCAACAATATACTCTTTAGAAGATTCTACACTCATCAGGGACTTCATCTTAATCTAATGGGGAAGAAAAATGTGTGCGAATACTTGCTTGAGTACATTCTTGATAGAAACTGTACTCTTTTTCCGGTGTGTGGTGAGAAAGAAACTATCGTTTCCCGCATTCCTGTTGAGACTGTCAAATTGGATCTGAAAACAGGAAAGAACCAAGATGACTCCGTGAGTCTATTGATAGAGCAAGTGATGGTGGAACTGCTAGAGATGTCCTTTTGTATTCTATTGGGACGACGTCAAAGACTGAGGGTTCGTCGAGTGAGCAGGACTCAACTGATGCAGTGGATTTTATGGACAGACGTTTAACTGTGATTAAAATATGAAAAAAAAAACACTAGTACTTTTCTGTTAAATTTTAATTTACAATCTATGAGAAATAAGCACTTGATTTTGGACAATGTTGTAAATTCTATTAGTTGTTTACATATATTATGTTTTACAGAGCATTGGTTGCGTGCTGACGAAATAACTACATTCAATATCTCAAATTTTAAACTTCTGTCATCATTCTGCAGGAGCATCTATGCGCATGGTGGGGTGAGTGTGTATGTGCATCACTCTTTGACGGGTATTGAACTTACTAATATAAAACAAATGTTACAAGAAAAATATTGCGAAATCACAGCAGTTTATATAAAAAGAAGAACCTGGTGGTGGTGGTGGTTGTGTATAGGTCTCCGTGTCGGGACTCTAGTTTCGACATATTTTTTGAGATAATTAACCATGTCCTAATCTATATCACTGATAGATTTCCCCGAGCGGCGTTGGCGTTCTGTGGTGATTTCAATCTTAGTTTCTCAGATCCTGACAACAGAACGAAACATGTGTTGAACTTATGTTTACAGTATAACCTGGAAAGTACAGTCCATGGCTTTACAAGACAGGTTGGAGACTCAAAGTCTCGTCCCGATAATATTTTCTGTAACTTCCCGTGCAATAATAAGTCAGAAATAGTTGACCTCTATATATCGGATCACGACGCGCAAATACTGGATTGCTCTATGGGCAACGTGGACAATGGTCTAACCAAAACAACGTTTCGTAAATTCCCTAATGACAACATGAGTACACTTAATCACTTTTTCAGTAAAGAGACTTGGTCTGAGGTTTTCACTGCAAATGAAGCCGTTAAGAAAGCGGAGGCATTTCATAAAATTTTTATGTTCCACTTTAATAATTCACTGCCAAAAATCATAAAAAAGAACAAACAAATTAAAGAAAAATCTTGGTCAACTCCAGAAATAAAAAATCAAAAAGAAATACTGATGCTTTTACATACTAACCTAAAAAATAATCCCACAGATTATAATAAAGACATCTACAATCTTCAAAAGGTAAAGTGTAATACTTTGCTGAATGTAGCTAGGCGCGAGTATAATTTTAATAAAATAGTTAGTTCTGAAAATTTAAGTAAAGCGATATGGGGTGTCCTTAACAGCGAAACCGGGCGAACCAAGACATCAGCTATGCCAGCTGTCGGGGCTGATGAGTTGAATTGCTTTTTTGTAAATCACGCTGACGAGGTAGTGAAGAGAATTCCACGTGGTAGGAAAGTTAGCGTTGATATTAATAATCATGAACAGTCAATGTTTCTTAGACCACTCACGGCATCGGATGTACGTTGTTGCATAAAAAATCTAAAAAATAATATCTACGAAATTTCTACAAATCTTATAAACAATTGTGCATCCGGTATTGTTGAGCCACTAGTTGAGATTATTAACGCTTGCTTCATGAACGGTTGTTTCCCCAATGTGTTTAAATTAGCTAAAGTTATACCTATCTATAAATCTGGACACCCAGCCTTGCCAGAAAATTACCGTCAAATTCATATACTGCCAAGTATTTCCAAAATTATAGAATATGTAATTTTAAAACAATTTACAGATTATGTTGAGAAACACAATATCCTCGGTAATAGTCAGTTTGGATTCCGGCGTGGTAAAAGAACTTCTGACGCAATTATGACGTTAATAGATTCCATTCAGGAGGCTTTTGAAAATAGAGAGTCTTGTGTGGCTGTATTTACAGATTTGTCCAAGGCTTTCGACTGTGTTAACCACGAGATTCTGTTGGAAAAGCTACAACTCTATGGGTTCAGGGGAATCACCAACAAACTTGTGCGTTCATATGTCTCAGACAGAACACAGATTGTGCACCTAAATCACGTAAAGAGTACACCACTTCAAACAAAACGTGGAGTCCCCCAAGTCTATTTTGGGGCCATTTTTGTTTATTATGTACGTAAATGATCTGCCGTGCCATATGAATACTTTCAGCAGGTCTCTGTGCACAACCATGTATGCTGATGATACAAATTTTACATTTCAATCGCACGATGGTAAGTCCACGAATAAAAATATAATTAACCAGGTTGTCTGTCATGCAGAAATCTGGTTTAACTCTTGCGATTTATATATAAATAAAGCAAAGACCGAGGAATGCATATTTTCACTTAAAAGTGATGCGGAGTGTAGCAGAGTAAAATTCTTGGGAATCTATTTCGATGCCCATCTCTCATGCCATCAAGTTGAAGATCTCTGCGGTAGGCTTAATAGCGCAGTGTTTGCTATTAGGAGAATAGCGGCATTGATTAATGAGGACGCGGCCCTTAGAGCATATTTCGGATTATTTCACTCCGTACTTAGTTATGGAATACTAGCGTGGGGGAATACCTCTTTTACCCAGTTACAGAGAATTTTTCGCATACAGAAGCAGCTGTACGTCGTATTGTAGCTGTAAGCTTTGACGAGCACTGTGTGCCAATTTTTCGCCGGTTGGGCATAATGTCATTGTTTTCAACCGTCGTTTATGAAAATTTGTTATATATAAAGAACCGTATTGGCGAGATGCCCTGCCACCGAGACCTGCACAATCACGACACTAGAACAAAAATAATATCATACCAGAACGCCACCGAATAAATAGATCACGATCTATGGGAATCGACTTCTTTAATGCTCTGCCTCGGGACCTGGTTGCTCTGCCGATGTTGAAGTTTAAAAAATCTATTAAAACAATATTAATAAACATGTGCCTCTATAATATAAATGATTTTTTCACTGAAATCAGGCTTGGAAATCGTCAGCTTGCAAACTCTAATGTGTTTTAAATCTCCTCTCTGCTTCCCTATTATGTATTTTGTTTTGTTGTATTTCTGTATGCACTACTATTAGATACATCTGTACTAATACCTTCGACGGGTCCATAAATGTGTATTTAACGGACAAATAAACTATCTATCTATATATTAAATAAAACAAAACAAAGAGCAATCAAATAATCATAAAAATAATAATAAAATAAGAACGTTGTTGACAATAAAACACACGAATAGAAACAACTTATTACAGTAAATGCTGAAAGTGACCACCGTTGACAACTTGGCAGTGTCCAAGTCTAGAAACAAATTCTTCTTAAACATTTTGTATAATTTCTGGTGAAATGTTTCGTTCAGTCTAATGCGGCACTTCAATATGTATTTATCATCAATATGTATTTATTGGTCTATTAAAAAAAAATTGGATTTCAAATAACCCCACAAAAAGAAGTCCACATGGGTCATATCAGGTGATCTGGCGGGCCATTCAATGGGACCCCGTCCCCAATCCATTTGCCTGGAAATATCAAATCGAGATATTCCCGAACGTCTCTTCCATCGTGGGGCCGGGCTCCATCTTGTTGCAGCCAAATTTCTGGACTGGGCAAATCAGGATTATTGTGGTCAGGGTACAGAGTGACTAAAGCTTGTAGAAGTTCAGACTGACAGAAATTTAGGTAGACCACCAGTACGATTTTCTTGAAAGAAAAATGATCCTATCACTCTACCTTTTAATATACCGGCCCATACATTAAGTTTCTGAGGCTATTGACAATGAGCTTTTTGAATCCAATATGGATTTTCTTGAGACCAATATCGACAATTTTGGCTGTTTACAGTACCGTTGAAGTAAAAAGTTGCTTCTTCCAAAAATAAAATATTAGCGGCGAAGTTCACATCTTGATTACAAAGTTTCACAGAACTGCAGTCTTCGGTCGAAATCATCCTCATTTAACTCTTGCACCAGGCAGACTTTGTATGGGTCGTATTTTTCTTTACGCCAAATTGTTTGCACAGTCGTGACTTATACCCATATCAAGTGCTACTTGCCGACTGGCACTATGGGGATTGTCTTCAACAGCTAATAGAAAGTCAAACTGAACATTTTCATTTACCTTTGGCCTTCCACTTTTAGGTAAATTTTTGACATGGCGATGTTCTTAATATTTCCTTAAAATCTTGCAAACGGTGGATTGTGAAATTGGCGTTCGATATGGATGAATTTGATCGAAAAGTTCACGTACCTCGTTAGTAGATCTGCGACGATCTCCGTAACCAACCATCATAAGAATTTCAATACGGTCTTTTTCACTGAGCGACATTTTTGGTTTATTAAAAAAGGTATTTTCGAATACAACGCAAAAACAGTAAAATCTCATTAGTTCAAGAAGTATGAGCTTTCAAATGATGTATCGCATACCATATAGTGTCATTTAAGAAAAATGTCGACGACGCCATATTTTTGACAGATGTCAATAAAAAACAAAAGGATTTCGTAAAAATGTGGGAAACTGAAAAACTAAATTGACGTATTCGAGCGTTTTCCATAAAACCTGAAGGCTACCAAATTATTAGGGGTAGTCCACACTTTTTTTCCACATTGCAGATATAATAAAGAAAAACATTAATACCTAGTTATACTGCTGTCTTGTGTTATTACAGCATTTAAACGACTAGTCATTGAATTGATTAAGTGTTGCGCCAGATTTCCTTCTGTCAATTCTAGTAAAGTAATTCTTTATTTCGAAAGACCATGGAAATTGAAAAGATAGTGTACATAGAATTATAATGAGTGACAAGAAAATTCTTATTATAAGTAGCTGATGTAATCAATTAAAGGAATATTCCAAAAAAGCACCTAAAGAGTAAAAGCAAGTGTCTGTTAATATACTTCTCATTTTTAATTTAAACTGAGAAGGTGTTAGTTCCTTCATTTGATGAGGTAACTTGTTGTAAATCTTTATAGCTAGTACATATGGTGACCTTTGAAATAATGTTAGTCGTGCGTTGGCGTAGCGATGTTATCTCTGAATCTAGTATTGTAGTCGTGAAGGTCGCTGTTTAATGTATATTGTTGTTTGTTGGTGTGTGCGTATATAGCTAATTCATAAATATATATAGATGAAAGGGTCATAACACTGTGACTAATAAAAAAATCTCTGCAAGTATCAGTGGGTTTCAAGCTAGCTATACACCTCAAGATCCTCTTCTGACAAATAAAAACATTCTTAGCCATTGTGGAATTTTCCCAAAATTGTATACCGTAGCGAATTCTACTTTCAACGTAGGCGTAATACATACAAAGCATCTGTTGGCACGTCAGGGTAGCTCTCAAACATCTAAATAAATAGCAAAAGGTATTTAGTTTTGAAACGAGTTTTTCACAGTCTGACTTCCAGCCAAGTAACTCATCCAACCAAACATCCAACAGTTTGAAAGCGTCTGAATTTAGCAGTCGGTCACCGCTTAATTGAAGTGGTAAATAAAAATCTGCAGAAGGACAGTATTGAAAAGGATGGAACCTAATGTATGTGCTTTTCAGGGATGGAAAGCCTATTTGAAGCAAACCAATCTGAGATAAGATTTAATATGTTGTTGCATTTTTTTGCAAGAGTTTGATTATCAGTACCTGTAAGAACTAGAGTAATATCATCTGCATAAAGGGTAACACAACTATTGTCTGTATTTAGTAGAAGATCATTGATAAATAAAAGAAAAAGTAAAGGCCCCAACACAGAGCCTTGTGGAACCCCTATATTCGTATTTAGTATGGTAGATGAAAAGTCACTACTATTATTGCTGTTATAATGACGAATGTTAACATATTGTTCCCGATTTGCAACAAAAGACTGTAACCAACTTAAGGCATTACCCCTAATCCCATACAATTCAAGTTTTTCCAATAAGAGGGTGTGGTCGACACAGTCAAAGGCCCTGGTAAGATCTAGAAATATACCGACGGGATAAGTACCGCCTTCAATAGCATCAACCACACTACCCAGAAAGCTGGCAAGAGCTGAAGCTGTAGAGTGGTCTCTCCTGAAACCATGCTGATAGATTGATAAAATATTATATTTATCCAGAAATTCTTCAAGTCTGGACTTCCCTGGTATTGTTAATTGTTTCCTATAAATCGTCTGAATTGTGTGGCCGACAATTTCTTTTATATAATAATTTTGAAATAGTACCCCAAACATTCTCAATAGGATTTAAATCCGCACTATTTGTAGACCAGAGTAAAATTTCGCGTATTAGCAGTAATTATTTTCTTAAAACCAATTTCTAACATTATTAGAGGTATGGACTGGACAGTTGTCTTGATAGATGTAAATGTTAACATTCTTGTAACATTCTGATATAATTTTGCGAATTAAACGGCCCTTCAATTGTCCAATATTTTCTCGTCCGCAAATATTACCCGGTGAAAAAATTCCAAATCTCTGTGAATATAACTTAACGCGAATAAAATTCTTAATTGTTTGCTGTTCTGAGACATTAACCCTTCTGGAAGCTGTTTAGGAATCGGGAAAGTTAGATTATAATTTAGCAGTTCTTCTATTTACAAAGGAGTTTTCCCTTAAATATTGCACAGGAGGTTGGTCTTCGTCTTGGTTAAAGATTTTAGGCCAGGAAGACCCCGGTCTTCGATTCAGAGTTTGGTTTTTTTGCCAGCGTTTTTTAATTCTGAATACCGTGCTACGATTAACATTTAGAAGACGAGCAACTCGCCTTTTTGACCTATAGTTTTCTAATTTGGTGATGGTACCTACATATTTTTCGATTTTAGTCACATATCGCGGCATTTCGGATAAATTTATTACGAGTGACAGGTAAAATTGCCTATTATTTTGAATGGGCACGTTCAGCGGACGATAAAATGCGGCAGAATGTTACATTTTATGTCACTTGGTCGTTCAGCGCTAAAAATGTGCGGAAAATGATGACGTCACTATGACAATTTTCATTGTGGACGGCATCATTGAGCACTATGCGGCAAATTAATGCATACGGTAAATACATCTGCCGTTTTGACAAACCGAAAAAAGCGCGTGCCAACGTATAGGAGGAGATCTCATTGGAACTATTAAAAAACAACTTCAAATACTCTGCTAAACAATGTACATGGAAGTTTGCAAAGTTCAACAAATGGATGATATATTTGGTAAGCCTACTGTGTTTTATAACATATTATTGGTAAAATGTTCTGCATTAGGAACAAGCAATGCAAATAGTCTTCCCATATCAGCGTCATCGTCAAAATACAATCCCCCACAGAACTTAGAAGCAGATAACACTCTGGAAATCAGTAATAAAGGTAATAGTGATATTAGTAAGGAAGAAATCAGTGAAAAAACCCCAACGAAAAGACGTCACCTGACTGTGAGTGAAGCTCTTAAACAATCACTCACTACCTTTGTGACAGTATGATAGGTATGAGCCTATATAGTGACACCGAGACTTGCTAGAAATCTAGCAAAAACCTGTGTGAGTCCAGCCGCTCGTGAACCGGAAGCGTAGGTGTGGGTTCTATATCGAAAAAAGAGGGCGCCAGTTGTGGCCAGCAGCAAGGAAGCCGGGATCAGCAAAACCACAAATTTAATTAGATTGAAATATAATGAAAATACTATAATTATCAGCAATAACTAATTTTACAATCAAAAAATATACACTGTAACGAGAATAACTGATTACTCTGCAGCTACACTAGTATATCAAATATTGAAAACAATCGGTATCGGTAATGGCAATTGTCTAAACAATAAATAACTAAGTACAATACACTGGAACCTCGTCTATATCAGCGTTTGCGAAACGTAAACATTCACTCATATCCTCTCAAGAGGGGTCCCCACTCTTATCCCGTTAGCGGAGAGGAAAGGCCGTGCAACGCGCTGATTGGATCATGTGAATACGTGCACTATCCGGTGGTGGATGCCGAGCGGAGATAAGCGAGTGCTATAGTGCGGAGATAAGTGAGGGTGGACATAAGTGAGCGCGGATATAGATGAGGTTTCAGTGTATCACCAATAATGTCTTAAAATTGAACCACAATAATCACACTCTTATAGTGACTAATAAGCAAACAATATTTAATAAATCAAATTTACTAACAATTCTATCTGAGTGAAATTAACATTCGGATACATCATAACAATTTCATTAATTAGCACAATTGATAGTTGCCGTAGCACACTTTGACGCGTCACTGGCGAATGTATGAAGACCACATCAATTGTCAACCTGGGTGCGTATTCTCGAAAGTAGGGAACAGCTCTCACGTGGGAAACGATGTTGTATTCCAATGAATAATAGGAGAGCTGTATTCTTGAAATTCGAAGCTATTCTCATCCCATGAATTTCGTTGGAACGTTGTTCACATGGTCAAAAGCAGTGGAACGGAGAAAATAAAAGGGAACATGTTGTTGCGCTTGCGCGTTTGCAGGCAATTCGAAAAGTTGCAAGAAGTTTACAGTATTTTTGTGGTTATGTCAGTGTAGCCGTTGTAGCCAGTAGCGATTTGTGAACAATGAACGACGACATTGAATAAATTATTTTAATTAATAATTTTGGTGGCGAAGAAAACAATCGTCGAAGAGTGATATTACCACATCGAAATCCACTTACAGACTTTGATGATGAAAAATTGCTTCCAATCTTTGCTTGGTCCTCCAGATGTATTTAATATATCAGAAATTTCTTCCCATCGTTTTTGGGCTTTTTGACTTGTAAATTGGTTAGTGAATTTTCCTGTCCGCAACTCTTCATTTGTTTTTCTATATTCTATGAGAAGGTTTTTTTGTGTGTGCGTTATTGGCGCTAATCTTTTTTATATCTTTTAAAAGTTTTACCGAATAGTAGAAAGAGAGACAAAAACACTGAGCTCAATACAATAAACATCAAAATAATTATATTATTGAGCTTGCGCTTTCGGAATGTAACTCCAAATACTCTAAATTATTAGTAGAAATGATGTCGTAATTAGGTTAAATGCATCAGAGGCAGATTTGACAACAGTGTTTACTATTATTTCTGCTCTCACATTTCAAGAACACATCAAACTGTAATCAGGGGGGTTATTCTCGAAACAGTGGAAAAATAGCACTCCCAGGGAGTAACTTTCACCGCTCACTCCTCGATACTAAAAATGTTGTATTCTCGAACTAAGGGAATAGTTCCGACTTTCATTCTCTACCTTTACTCCGTAGGAATTGTAGCGCATTGTTGTCAAGTCTTAAGTTAGGAAGAGACCAATAAAAACTCAGGATGTGTTATTGATTTTATAACAGCTGTTCTGTGACGGCTATTTGAATTTAGGACACAAATACGGTTTCTTTAAATTGATTCTTCAAGGCATTTTCAAAAACAAAAATTATGGCAGACAAAAAATCTAAACACGTTACTGCTACGCAAAAGCAACGACTAATAGAATATATAACCAAATATCCCGAAATGTACAGCTCGAAATTGTCGCCATCATTTACCCGTAATAATTGCTGCAAGATGTGGCTGGAGTTACACCATAGAGTTACACTTCTTACTGTGGCTTTATTCATACGAAAATATCGTTTGAACAAATTATCGCTTAGCTGCTCAAATGCATTTACTCTGGGTAGAAACTGCCTTGGTGGGGCTGCAGCAAGGTCTTCAGCATGAACTTCATCTTGAAATATTTGGTCGGCTAGTAATATTTCCTCAGCATCCATCGTATCGCAGTGGTTGTAATTAGTACAATGTACATATATTTTATAATATTCGGGAATAATACCTATTATATTTTTAACGCGCTTCTAATATCGCAAACTATACTAACATGACATATAGGTAACTAATAACTATATGCCACAGATTCCCGCAAACCACCGAAATGAGAACGAGCGAAGCCGATTCAATTTCTCTAGCAATTTCTCCTACTAATTTGTTGGAGAAAATACCAGCGAATATTTGGGGAATATTTTCCTACGAAAAAGTGAGAAAGTCAACTCCAGAATAGGAACTATTGAAATTGTAGGAATTTTTTGACAATTCTCTTGAAATTTCCATTCCCTCAGATTCGAGAATAACCCCCCAGGGTGCCGATTCTCGAGTCGAGAGAACTGAAATTTCGTGAGAAAGGTGGTGGGGATTCTCCTGAAATAGCAAACTTCCTATTCTCGAAGTCGTGAACGTGATCCTCTCTACTAAAAATCGTGAGAACGATTTTCTCTCGGTTAGAAGTAAGAGAAGTAAGCAATTCGTATGAGAAGCATGCGCAAAAGTACGTGTTGACATAACCTTATTCTTGTGTTTACTGTGTTCTGTATTGTATTAGGTATTAGTCGTAAAAAAATTTGTTGATATAGACATTGTGTGGTTAATTTTATACACGAGAAGAAATGGAAGAGGAGGATATATTGATAATTCAGCAAATATTAGAAGATCTTAATGAGGCTGAGGAAGAGCAGGAACGTCCCGTACGTCGCTTTTATAATAGAGAAGATGCATTTGAAATTTCAGATATTCAATTTATTAAATTATTTCGTTTGAATAAACCCACAACGAGAGAGGTTATCAATATTGCCTCTGAATATATAAATGAACCATCTCGAAAATCTGCTACTAGTGTTACATTGAAGGTAACTTTCACATCTAAAGAACAGTGCTTAACTAAAATAACATAATTTTTTACTTTGAAGGTTTTAATTGCGTTGCATTTTTATGGGCATGGAACATATCAAACTGGTGTGGGAAAGACTATTTTCACTGCAGTAAGTCAAAGCACTGTAAGCAGAGCTATTACAGAGGTGACAAATGCTTTGAATGAAGTGATGGCAGGATTCATTCATTTCCCACAAAATTTTAATGAGTTACGTGAACTGAGGCATCGGTATGTTTTAGGTGGTTACATATATGAATAAATCTGTAAATATTTTATGTAGGTTCTTTAGACAGCATCAATTTCCTGGGGTAGTTGGCTGTGTAGATGGAACACATGTAGCCATTGTAAGGCCTGCTGAGAATGAACACATTTACGTCAACAGGAAGCAGTACCACTCATTAAATGTTCAATTGGTATGTCAGTACCAGTGGTAATTTGAAATGGTAAAGATTAATAATTCAATATTTTTTTAAGGTTTGTGATGAAAAATTGCAAATTTTGCATGTAAATGCAAAGTTTCCTGGTAGCTGCCACGATTCACATGTCTGGAGAGAATCTAACATCTCAACCATAATGGAAACCATATATCGAAATGGGAATGAAATATTCTATTTACTGTGATTCAGGTAAGATAGTCAATTTTATTTACCTATTTAGAAAAATAAAATATACCATTACAGGTTATCCATTACGTCCATGGCTCTTAACTCCGTTAGATAACCCCTTACCAAATTCTCCAGAAGAACGATGCAATAACAGGCTAATGAGTATTAGAAGTCTTATTGAACGATGCAATGGTTTATTAAAAAACAGATTTCGTTGTTTATTAAAGCATCGTGTTCTGCACTATCAACCAGATATTGCAGGAAAAATCGTTAATGCATGTGTTGTGCTTCACAATATGTGCATTAATAATGATGTACCTGAAGTAGATATGGAAGAAAATAATGTGGATTATGGAATAGGGGTGAATGGGCGCAATGAATTTAATGTGAATAATACAGATTTAGTAGCTGCCAGACAACTTTTACAAACAATTGCTGACACACATTTTCAATAAATTCTTGAATTTTAACTCGTGGCAATGACAAAAATGTAAAATAAAATCTATCTACTTTAACATGGATTTTTATTTTAAATTGAACAATACAAAGAAGAATCACAGATTGTAAGCGTATATATCAAACAGAACAAAATGAAAATATGTATATATAAATAAAACAAATCACAAAAAACTATAAATATCACAGAAAAGTCTTAATATTACAGGCGAGTTCTAAATATAATAGAAGATACTGCAAATTTTGCAATATTGGAAGATAAAAAAATAGATTAATTTCATAAGACAAACAAACTTGTATTATGAGAAAAAACATCACAGGAGAATTCTGAAACGATAAATAAAAGTAATTCTAAGTATGTATAAAAAACAAATTGTAAATAAATATATACATATTATATAAAATACTACCTATATAAAACATTCTAACACAAAAATATAAAGTAATGTAACAGCAAAATAAACTAAATTCTAAATATCACAATCAAAAAGTAAAAGTAATTCTAAATAAAAAATGTACCACGAAAATAAAAACATTCTAAATAATAAAACACCTTCAGTAAAAAAAATTCTAACTAAAACAGTTTTCCCAAATAATGAAAAATTCTAACATATGAAAAATTATTAAATACTTTATTCTGGAAAAAAAATTATTTTGGTAGATTGGAGATATTTTTGGAAATATTTTGTACATTTTCATTTAAATTTTGTAATATGTTATTTCGTTCTTGAAGCAACTGTATTTTTTTTTCATAGTACTTTTGTTTTTCCATAAAATAGTTTTCTTTTGTTTTATAATAGTTATCCATTATTTTTGTTTTGTTGCCCATGCTTTCAAGCAGATCTTGTGAAATTTTTAGAGATTCTGTCAATCGTTTGGTTTTATGAAATTTCTTCTTGCCGGTTGGCACAGCATAATTATGTTCTACATTCTCTTTGTCGGCTTCTATACCACTAGTGCTAGGTAGAGGATTTTCAAAACGGTCATCTGTATTCAGTGTCTCTACTGTAGTCTGAAATTTATCAAATACTAAGGATTATGAAAACATATTGAAAATTATACACACATCCATGAGGGTTTCGTTATCAAAATGAAATACTGCTGGCGATTCGTTGATGGTTTCAATGCCACCAATTTGCTCCGGAGCCATCATGGATAAAATTCGTTCTTCGTGTCCATCAAACGCAGTTGCTTCTGATACCCCGCCTCCTGTGGCAAGTATAGTATTTTTATTTTTGGAAGCCTTGGCTTTTGTATTTTTTTTTAATCCTGCCATGTCTGTTGAAATAACATATATTAGCAAAGTAACTATATATATTCTTAGGCCATTTTTACCTTCCTCCACTGCTTCCATTCCTTATTTGCGCCTCCGGCAACAGAATTCAAAACTTCTGTTATCTCTTCCCACAACATGTGGGCCTTTTTAAATGTAAAATTTACATTAAAAGTTCCGCTCTGTAACTCTGTATGTTTCTCCATAAATTCTACCAAAATTTCTTTTTGAAATTTATTAATGGGTGTGTTACGCGCCATTTTAACTAAAAAAGAAAAAATGATAAGAATTATCTAATAGATTGTTAAATATTTACATCATACCTACCCAACTTAAACAATAACTACACGAACTACACAAAGTCTACAAAAACGTAAAACGCGTAAAACATTCCAAAATGAACATGAAGTGAGTTATAAACGCTGTTTAGAGTAATTGCACCTTGTGACTGAGAAATTAGAACATTTAAATGTTCTAATTTTACTAATACTTAAATTGGCAACGCCGCTATCAGATCCCCAACGAAATTCGCATCACATGTTTTCGAGAATACCACATTTTGCACATAGGAGAACAGGAACGGGGAAGGTGATCTATCACTTCTCTCGAGGGAACGATCATATCGCCCAAGTTGGAGAATCGGCACCCTGTAAACTGCTATTCTTTTACTGTAGCTATCGCTGGTTCCTATTGCTTATGTGGAACTGAGACATCAGTTCACCATTCGAGACATCGTCTTAGCATGACCTCGATTCACTTGGTACGACATATGCGAATGCAGTCTAATTCTCCTGGGTGCCGATTCTCGAAAGTAAGAGAAGTGATCATTCACCTCGAGAGAAGGGATAGGTCATACTCCTACGTTCGTTCTCTCAATAGCCAATAACGCTATTCTCGAACGCATGGGATGGGATGTGACACGAGGAGCTTTGTTCGTTACATATCGGTGGATATTAGATCATTTGACGTATAAAACCAATTGCGCTAAACTTCACGTTTATTATTGAATACATGACAAGTGGTGTTATTGCTTTTCTTCACACTTTTCCTTTTAAAATGATTAAAAATCTGGCATAATCATAACGGAAATTCAGGAGGAAATATTAGTTGATTTTTTGGAGCAGAATGAGGCTCTTCAACGGGGAACGTTTTCTCTTACATTCACATTCAAACATGCAAGAACATTGTGGGAGGAAATAGCAATTAAATTAAATTCCATTGCAGGAAGTACACAGAAAGATTAGGAATCGTGGAGAAAGGTAATAGTTACTATGTCAATGCACATATATTTCATCATATCCTAAAAATAGAAATATAGCTAAAACATGTTGTTGTAGATATGGCAAAATTTAAAAAAAAAGTAAAATCGAGGGAAAGCATGTATCAAAGGCATGCTACAGGGACAGGCGGCGGTGAGCCCAAAAAATTCGAATTCGATAAACCAGAGGAGCAGATCTTCAGGGATTGCAGGGGTTCATGAAACAGTTGCGACATTTAATTTTGGACCTCCACAGGATAATTGTATTACCAAATAGTCTTATTTTCTTAACATTCCTACAATGTAGTTAATAGTGAAAGCGAAAGTAGAGGCGATAGTTGAACCGCAAGTAGAGGCAATAGTGGAACCACAAGTAGATCTCGAAGCAAACTTTACTCTGACAAATGAGACAGATCACGCCTACAGTACACCACCTAAAAAATTTTTTTTTAGAATGTTTTCTTCTGTTTTAATTTATATAGTGAATATTTACTGTTATAGTCATTGTGAACCGCGATAAAAATAAAAAAAAGACTGCTTTTCTTTATTCATTGCATAAACATACATAAATATATTCTTGTTGAAAATGGTTTTCTGCTATTTGCTGCCTTAGTGGCCTTGCAGCTGCTATGTCCTGGTGGTTTATTGCTGGGGGTATTTAATTTTCAATGATTCCCATATCTTCAATATTGACATCGTTATCTGCGTCTGGGATGTTATAATCTATGCATATGTTATGTAGAACAAAGAACGCATTAATAATTTTTGCAGCAACATCAGGAGTATAGTGTAGTACCTTGTGTTTAATTAAGCAACGAAATCTGTTCTTCAATTTACTATTGCATCTCTAAATTAAACATCTTGTTGTTTTCAACCTGTTGTTACACCTTTCTTCAGGAGTGTGCGGAAGGGAGGTTTCAAAAGGAGTTAACAACCAGGGACGCAGAGGATAACCTCCATGTAACTAATTATTAGTTGTTCGTTAATATTGCTATAAATGGTTTCCATTAAATGTGAAATATTTGACTGCCTCCAAACATGTGCATAATTGGAACTGCAAGGAAACCTTGCATTGACATGCCAGATTTTCAAATTACTATCACATACCTAATGAAGGAATTCAAAACAATTATTTTCTTATGTGATAGGTATTTATATAACATAACTGTAATTTTATCTGGTAATACTTACTAGCTAAACATTGAGCGAGTGGTAATGTTTTTAATGTTCTTTTTGGTTTTAATGTTTTCTGTGGGCTTTACAATAGCTACATGAGTTCCACGTATGCATCCGATAACGCCTGGAAACCCGTACTTTCTAAAAAACCTGTAATTATTTCGATAACAAGATTTCCAAACTTAAATAATAAAATCTTATCCAACTTTTAATTCAATTCAAACAGTCATGTCTATTGATTTTATTTATTATTACGTCGTTTTAATTGATTTGGATTTTGAGCTTCTCAACCATTATCATATACTGCCCAAGACAATATAGCACAAAAGTCTTCAATAGGACGCGCTTAGGGACGTTGGGTGGATTACAATCCTCAGGCATGTATCTTGTATTATTGGCTTGAAATCATTCAACCGTTGCTTTCGCATAGGGAACGAGCAAGGTCGGGCCAAAAGACGTATTCGTCACTGGTATGATATTTTTCTATAAATTTTAATAATTTGGGCATACGGCAGTCGAATAACATCAGAAAACCCTTTAGCAGAAATAGCCAGCCCAACTAAGACTTTTTGAGGTAACTTTTCTTTTGCTTTATAGCGTACATAAGGTGAAACTGTATTTTTATTATTTGTAAAATATCCAGAATTTCCAAGCATGTTATCATTACGTAGGATAAAATACTTTTCATCGTCCATGATGATGATCACATTTGGTGTGTTGATCTCGCGCCTTAGTTTTCTGCAACGAGGAAGGATCTTCTGTAATTGCTTATCCGTGTATTTTGGAGCAGACTCGCGTTTGTAATGTTGTATATTCATTTTTAATAAATTACGGCGAACAGTTTCATGAAATACCTTGAACTTAATTGCTAACTTCCTTAAAGATGTACATACCTGCACTGTTTATCGCGTTTGATTTTTAATTTTTTCAAGTTTACTGGACTCATTTTGTTTTCTCCATTACCCCTTGCGGTAGTAAATAATTCATGCTTTTGTTCACAAACACATAAGTGTCTATATATCGTAGAAACAGCAAATCCTTCAGCGCGAAAATGATTAACAATATATTTTTTACTCTTTTGTCCGAAAAGCAATTTTACTCTTTCGAAAAGTTGTTTGTTTTAACCCATTTTCTTTTAAATACTAGGAATCTATCGACTTATGTGTGCTGCTGATACATTAAAGAAACACTTTGACGACTACAGTCAATTGTTTAGCTTACGCAGATTTCTGCAGGTGCTGCCTACTTAATTCTCATTTCATGTGTGACTCCCGTTAAATACACTTGTCACAAAAAGTATCGCATCATTTCAAAATAAATAAATTTTGACAAAATGCTTCTCACGATACAGGGGAAAGACGGGTAAAGTGGACATGATAACTTAAAATTGTTTATATAAACGAGCCTGGTCCTAAAATTGATAATGTAAAGTACGTAACAATTACAATAGAGTTTAATCTATGGAAACAAATTTATGTAGAAGGTATTTGTTCAAAACCTAATTTGCATTAATGGATTAAAGCGTAGCATGTAAATGACCCACTTTACCTCATAGGGTTGTATAAAGTGGACCACCCCGTCGGGTAAAACGGTCATACTCAAAAATTAAATCAATTGAAGCCATAAATAATACAGAACCATTGCGTAATGGAAAATATACGTTTTATTGAAAATAGAAATGTGAAAAAAACAAACAAATATATGTGGAGCAGTTTTCCAATTTGAGATGTTTTCACAGGAAAGCGCAAAAACTGTGGCAGTCCTAGCACGCCATTTGGACAAATTTGCATTTTGCATGTGCATGGGGCAGTAGGATTATTGTAGAAATGCGCACTTGATAAAAATGAAAATGACTTATTAAAGGTTTCAATTAAAGAATAAACATGAAAATAAGTCCTTTTGAAAAAAAAACATTGGTTTTAATATATTTTGATAAGACAAACTTATTACAAAGTAAATTTATAATATAATTTAATTTAAATGCGGAGTCCACAATCTTCTTCATTGCAGTCGCATACGTCTTCTTCCGTTCTTTCATCTGCTTTTTCATTTTCGTCCGTCAACAACGTTGCATACCAAGAAAATTTTTCAACTTTTTCCCAATTTTCATCAGCAGCTCTCAAAAGTGCCATAATGCTAGCAATTTTATCTGCTTTAACCGTCCTCCCCAGAGCCAGTGGAGACAAATTCGCGTTGGAAAGCTTTTTACCTCGCTTGAGTAAAGAGTCAAACAATTTTGAATGATTGTCGGTTCTGTAGAATACCTCTCCCTTAATTTTTACAACCGCATTTTCCCCTAAACCACTTTTTTTATTATAAAACGTTTCATTTGGCTGATTTCAGGATATTCTTTCAATATTACATCTAGTTTCTTAAAGTCGTACAATTCCCAGTTATCGCCTAACGTTTGAATTGTTCCAATGTGGCTGTACACATCATAATAATCCCTTTTAGTTATCATTTTCGTTTTTTTCCTCAATTTTTTTTCAACGCGCCCAAAAACGCGATCCGCTGGCATGTATGAGTGGCCTCGCACAGGGAATGTAACAGTTATTTCGGTGATTTGAGCTGGCAACTTCTTGTACAATAAAAACATAAGTGCGTGCAGTACGAAATTGTTTTTATTTTGTCCTGCACAACCATCAGCAAATAGGCGAATACGACTACATTCTGGAGGAAAGTTGTAATTTGTCAGGAAACTGAACAATGCAGAACTAACTTCGTTCGCTCCTTTGTTTGCTTGTTCTTCTGTCCACAGGAAAAAAAATGGATTTGTGGTTGCTATGCCGGCAATACATAAACAGTACAAGGAAATCTGAGAACTAAAATAGTTTTCACTAATTGGCAATTTAGGTAGTGGTTGAACCTGCTGCATGTCAAAATAGAATGATACAAAATCTGGGTTACTATCTTTCATTGCTAACGCAAACTGTTTGGCGCGTAATTTGTGCACTCGTAATTTGCATATTACTGTGGCTTTGTCAGATCCATCAGCTACTCTTAGTTTATTTTTTAAACGATAGCATAAGCTACAGACATCAGTAGCTGGTGTACCAAAGCCTATGTTAAATTTAGTGCGAAAAATTTTGAAAAAGTACCCGTATTTTACTTTATCGGTCTCAGGCATTTCAGCATTGTACATTTGCCACAATTTTCTGATATTAAGTTCTGATGGCAGATAGATACGTGCTGATTTTGAATGGTTGTAGTGTGATTCACGGCCTTTTAACTTTTTGATGAAGCCTTCTACTTTTTCTCGAATCAATGTCATTTTCTTAGATTTGGTGTCTCCATCTCTTGTCTCTTTTATTCCACTTCCATCCTGAATTTTCTTTGCAATAGTTTGTAGTCGTTTCTGCGAAACGCTGAATGCGTTTGCAAAAAATGATTGACACACACGTTGATTTTCACCTCTTATTTTCAAAGAGTAGACAACCTTTATGCAAAAATGAAAACAGTATGAAAGGTGCTGTTCTGAAGGAATTTCTTTGTTTAACTTACGGTTCTGTTCCGGTGCCTCTTGCGCTGAGTCTCCGAAGTTCTTGAATGTCTCTTGGTCACGGATGTACGCATCATATGTGAAAGTTTTACGTCTTGTGTAATTTTTGAAATTACAGCATATACTTTACGGCGTAACGGTATAATGTCCTCTTTAGAGATAATTTTGCAAATGAAGACAGATGTCCTGGAATGCTTACAATCGCTTTCAAAATTTTCCATGTCGGGGAAATGATCGATGTACCTACCGGAGTTTCGTTGAAATAAAGTATGACATAGATAGTTTATTTTAATAAAATCTAGTCAAGTCAAGACTAGTGTGCTTTCCAATAATACATTGTATAACTGAAAAGAACCCTGTTCTTACTTCAATCGTTTACGAGTAGTTTTTTTTCCACTCACGACGTGTTCTTTTCCTTGTACCGCGAGGTGTACCCCCACTTCTACATCCGTATCCACATCATTCATATTGCCCCAAACACGAATGGCACACGCTAATTAAAAATGTTCACGTACAAATTTCACGAAAACTACACACAACCGTTTGAATAGGTTAACTTCTAAAATAGCTGATTGTTTATAATGCTTATCGAAACAAAATGAAAAATAAGTCCATTCGAAAAACACATTGCGATGGAAATAACGCTAACTGGAAAAAACACTCATAACTTCCATTTAAAATTGCAAGGAAATAATGTTTTGCGGTACGCATTTCATAGTGTAAGAGTTGCAAGACATCACAAAGAACGGAATGCCATCTTTAGTTCAATATGCGAATGTTTTGGAAATAACGCTTTTTGGAAAACAGCTCCACATATATCAAAATAAATATATAACTCAAAAATATCCTATAAGTAGGTACCTGCTGCTATCAACGTACAAAATTAAATTCTTCTTTATAACACCTAAACATTTTAATTAGGTACAGTTATCACAGATAAAAATCAAATCTTTTTTATTAAAACATGAACATTCTTCATGAGCCCACAACTTACATGCGTTACACTGGACCCATTTTTCGCCAGCTTTTGATTCGCTGAATCGAGAATTGCAATACAGACATTCAGCGTCGCTGTCGTCAGATACATTTCTTTTTTACCCTTTTGGCTGATTTTTTTGTTGACAGCTTCTGTCTTGAAAATCGTTCTTTTAACACCTGTTAATGTGTTTATATCGAATTTTATCTTGAAGTCCTTTTATGAAGGGACTAGATGTTAATACCGCAGTCTTTCCTTTATTTTTAAAAGTTTTTCTCAATTTACTTTCGAATTTTGCTTTTGGTAAAGGCATTAGTTCAGCTGGAGACACGTAATTATTTCTGCTAGTTGATGGACCATCATAAATAAGAAGAGATTCTTCCGGAGGTTCTTGCGTTGTAGGTTGTGGAGGCACATTCTTCTGGCTGGTTGATGGCTCATCGTAAGTAAAATGAGAATTTTTCTTTTCAGGTGTTTTTGGATTTAGTAAATCTATAAATTCAATTTCTACTGGAACTTCTGCGAGATGTTCAGGAATTTGATCAATCGTTAAAATTTGTGCATCAGCAATTACTACCTCTTGTATTGGACTCTTATTATTATCAACAATAACTTCGTTGTCTGTGGTTAACGATGGTGAAAATTCAGATTCTGGGAATATAAATCTGTTCAGAGGCACAATTCCCGATGCACGAAATCCGCTAATTGCGTTTGATGGTGTTGCAGCCTTTAAATATGCCTTTCCAAAAATTTCACCTAGATTCAATAAATTAATTACTTGTCCTGGATGTGAACTTAGCCAAACTTGACACTCTTGACTATAAAATGTACTCAATGGTTTCATAAACGAGCGGTCTAGCGGTTGCAACTTGTGTGAAGTGTGCGGTGGAATGCATAGAATGTGAACATGATTCTCTTTAGCTCTTTTTAATAAATCTAAATTCTTAACATGGGTGGAATGGCTGTCTAAAATGGGCAAAACTGGGCTACTTTCAGAAGGTTTCGTAAACGCCAAAAAGTGATTGAACCGTGTAGGGGAAAAATTTCTGTTTGCATCCACCCTGACTGGTGACAAACTAATAGCGTTTCAGGTGGACATCCATTTATGAAAGCTGGATTGTAACGTACTCTAGGGAAGATCATTAGCGGTGGCAAAAAATAACCTGCTGCATTACAACATACTGCTCACGTGACAGTTACACCCCTTTCAGCAGACGTCAGTACTTCAATCTGCCGCTTTCCTTTTTTCGATATAACTTTTGATGATTTATTTAGAACAGTCGTAATAGAAGTCTCATCGACGTTGAAAATTCTGCTTGGCGCAAACTGATATTAATCCATTAGGTCCGTTAGAAGGTCAAAAAATTTATTTACTGTAACCGTATTAAACCCAGATGCACGCGGAAGTGAAGTATTTTCTGGATTTCTAAGGGACAGTTCTGGATTTCTTTCCATAAATCCTCGTAACCAGTCCTTTCCCGCCAAACCTTTAGCACTATTGAAGCGATGCTTTATCTTGTTTGCTGTGACAAAACTATAAACAAGTTTTCTAAATTCGGTTTGTGTTAGCCCAAAAAATCGTTGTTCCATTTCCAACAGGTGTTCCTGTTCTTTTTTCTTGGTAAATACTGTCGAAAATCGTCCTAATTTGATTACATCAGTCTGAAAATCCTTGGTTCTTCTCATTAAAGTACTTCGTGGAATATTATAAACCACAGACGCTCGCCTGTACGACATTTTGCCACTTCGAATATCTTGTACAGCGTTTTTCAGGTTTTCTTTCGTCCAAGATTGTTGTTCGGTTTTTCTCTGGTACACGCGAAGCATGATTAGTTACTATAGGTATCTTCAATAAAAACGACCATATGAATTTAATTTTGAATGATAGTTCAAAATGTTCGCGAAATTACGGAGGGTACCCCAACAGCCAGTGGACCACTTTACCCCCAGGTGCATAAACATTTCATTTTAGGTTATATTTTGAGTACCACTTATCAAACTAAATAAATTTTATACTGAAAATATAGCTAAATATATTGAGTATTTAGCATTCATTGAGAATGCAACAAGCACGATGATTCAAACAAAATAGGTGATCTGTTCCTTAAAAAATCTTACATAAAGTAATCAAAATCTTATCTGTGTAACGCACGAAAACTTGCACAATTTTTTATAAACACAACATGAATTGGCGTGAGACCGTTTTTAGTTCGGCAACATCTATGACGGAATAGGAGTAACTACATGAAAAAATAACTCATATATACGTACAGAATACTCTATAAATTCAATGGTTCACTCTACCCACTCTGACCACTTTACCCGTCTTTCCCCTACATATATACATTTTTTTAAATGATAATAATTTTTCGTTAAGTTTAAAAGATGTTTGGTTATTTTTTATTTGAAAATTTTTGAGCTAATTGGAAAGATAATTTTTATTCTCCAAAACAAGAAAATTTTAAAGTAACAAAAATTGTCTTGAAGTAAAGTAAACGATTTTTAGTACCTAGTATGGCCACCTCTGGCCCTAATAACAGCTCTCATCCGTTGTGGAAGGCTTCTTATCAAATTCCTTACAAACTCCATGTCTAAAGTTTCCCATTCTTCTAATAATGCGTGTTCAAGGTCATCTAAGCTGTCTGGAGCGATATTACGAGATTTTATGCGGCGTTCTAGGTAGTCCCCAACGTGCTCTATTGGATTCAAGTCTCGGCTTACTGCTGGCCATGCTAAAGCTTGAATACCTACTTCTCGAAGATAATCGGTTGTTATTCTTGCAGCGTGCGGACGTGCGTTATCATGTACTGGAACAAAATTTATTCGAATATCAGAAGCAAATGGTACCACACGTTCTTCTAGAACGTCTTTTATATACCGATCAGCTGTCAAAGA
Organism: Holotrichia oblita; assembly: GCA_023690525.1. Taxonomy (NCBI): domain Eukaryota; kingdom Metazoa; phylum Arthropoda; class Insecta; order Coleoptera; family Scarabaeidae; genus Holotrichia; species Holotrichia oblita. The sequence goes on along the minus strand of CM043016.1, from coordinate 119,650,732 downwards.
TCCTCTGCGAAATACAGCTAACTAACAAATACCTCCCCATACCATAATAGAGCCACCGCCAAAATTCCTTGCTGATCTTATGTTGCACTGTGCAAATCGTCCGCCTTCGCGTCTGTAAACTGGAATACGTCTATATCACCCGAAAATTGAGGATCTAAACTCATCTGTAAACAGGATATTAGCCCAGTCGTTTTCATTCCAATTTACATGTTGTCTTGCGAATCTCATATGTGCCACACGGTGTGCTCTGGTTAGCAATGGTAGTAGCAGTAATTCTAGCTCTAATTCCAACTTCCCTTAACCTGTTTCTAAGAAATAATGCTTATTTGGACATTACGGACTGTGGAAAGATCATTGCGCAGTTTTCGTGCAGTAATATGACGTTCCCGTAGGGCTTGTAGACGTAGAGAACGGTCATCTGCAGGGATGGTACATCTTGGACATCCTGGAACTGGTCTTCTATGGTCAACTCCCGTTTCTCTGAACCTTATTAATATTCTGAATACGCTCGATTGGTTGATATTCATAAGTTGGACTATATATCGCTGCGATCTTCCATCCTCACTTAAGGCCACAATTTGGGCTGGTTGTACTGGTGTCAAATTACTCATTTGTGTCCAAAATCTGTTTAATAAAAAGGCAGTTAACAAATGCCTAGGCAAATTTGCTTTTTATCAGAATTAATGAACTACGCCTTTTCTCACACTTTCCACTTTTTAGGTTTTTTTACATTAACAAAGAAAAAACATCTGATAAAAATTAACTGTCAGATAAAATAAGTAAAGTATGCCATTTACGAAATAAGTACAATATTTTCAGTTGAGATTTATTCCATAATTAAAAAAAAAATTCTTACTTTTTTACATGATGCGATACTTTTTGTGACAAGTGTATTTTCTACAAAAAATTCAGTTTTGTTCTTTATTCATATTATTACATTATGTTCAATAATAAGTGTACATGATTATAAAAGGGCTATTTAGTTTTAAACTTGTTAGCATGATGACAAGGGAAATCCTAAAAAGAATATTATTAAGAAAAAAGTTCTCTGCATTAGTATTATAATAATACCTACAGTTAAATTGCCTTCTGTTCTGCCACAAATCTTGCATCATATGATTTCTCTCAACGAAACCGTTTCCTCGAGCTCTTTGCCTATCACCATAATTCCATATCATCCCGTCTTGGTCCTCACCTGGGTTATTTCTGATAGCATCAATATATTCTTCAATGAGTTCATTCCCATGGTCCAAACAAGCATTGTGCAAAACACAAACTGCTAAAATCGTTGCAGGAGCAAAATCAAAACGATTCACATCTATATACCGCAAACGACGAAATCGTCCAAAAGGTACGGCAAAAGTAGGTTCTATTACTGAGCGACATTGAGCATGTCTGGTAATAAAGTAGGTCTGTTGTTGGGTTAAATTTCTACGGTTAATAAATGGTAGGATACACCACGATTCCACTGGATAGGCTTTATCAGCAATAATGTTCTCTTCTTCATTAAAATAAGTATCCACATTTGTTGTTATTTTTAAGTAAAGTTCTGAATTTCTGAAAATTCTACTGTCATGGACAGAACTTGGAAATCCAATAAAACAGTATCGTATAAAAAAGTATCGTAAATTATTATCACATACAGCTTGTAAAGTAACTGCAGTAAAGCATATACGATTTGTGTAAGCTAATTTTTCAGCAGGTGCTTTCATAGGTATATAACACCCATCAATGGCACCAATGACTCCTTTTAACTTGTTTTACTTTATACTTGATTTCAAAATTGTCTTTAGTGGCTTCTCGTTGTTGGGCGTTTGGCCACTTTAAAAACATGTTCGCCAGGTGATTTAGATTATCTATAATTCGAAAAAAACCGAAAATACCAATAAAGAAGACTTGCTCAGATTAAATCGTTCACCGACAGATCTATAATAATAATTATTATATAATATAAAATACCAAATTACTGTAATACCACATTACACTAACCGATATGAGTCTGGAGTAGCGAGCAACCAGGTAACACCAACTAATTGTTTTTTTAAAGGAATCTTAAAGTGGTCATCACCTAGCATCTGGTCTTTATGGTTATCAATTCTAAAATGCCTCTGAAATTCATGTTCGTTACAAACATCAACTATTCCTTCTATATAATTGGATATACGCAGTGGCGACTGTTTAATGCTTCCAGTATAAAAAAGGCGCAGTATATCATCTTCCTCGTCATTATCATATTCTTCAATTTGATTGAGTATGTTGAAAGCAGTCTAACAAAGTTAAATTGAGTACATGTGACATTACCTATGCAAATTCTTTTTAATATACATATAATAATCCATCAAGTGATTCCTGGAATAAACTGGGTGGCTTCAAAAGTGTATATAATAGGATTTTTTCATTTTCATTCATATTCATGTTTTAAGTACTTGGATAATATTACTTTTTTAACCACTTGACTATATCTGGATATGAGGTTATGTTTATTTGTCACATCAAAATTATCTGTTTAAACAAACACAAATGTGTTTGAAACTTGCATATCACACTACCGGTGATCGGTTGAAATACAAACATGTTGCAATGAAAAAGGTAAATCCTAATTCAAGCACGTGAATTTGACGATAACCACACGCCGTAAAACGTTTCAAAGTTCAATCCCGACACACAGACTGATAAGAACTAATAAGTTTGAAACACGTGTCTGTGTGTCGAGATTTAACTTTCAAACGTTTCCTTTTACGGCGTGTGGTTATCGTCAAATTCATGTGCTTGAATAATAACTATTTGATCTTGACACATGTCATGCCGACTTTAGTGAAAGTCGCCAATTGTGAACGTGATATTTGTGTATTGTCTAAAACCGCATTTACACAGTCCAAGTGTAAATGTATGCAATTTTTATGAGCACAAGTATACAGTCGCGGCTATATAAATGTAGTATAACCTTAAATTTCATATACGTCAAATACTTGAACTTTTATTATTGTGAGTCGAGCTTCAGCTTAAGCTGCTTGTCATAATATGTAAAATCAAATGTCAGATCATACCGGACATATTCACTTTATTATTGTTTGGATGATCGTTTGGATTATGAAATATAATTTAAAAGTATAATAATAAGTTAAACATAAATTTAGAATAATACTAACATTTATTTTATTAATATTCCGATTTTTAACGAAAAGCTAATATTTTGTTGGACCACCGTCGGCATCAACTACTACCATTAACACATAAGCGCCTGCATTATTTTTTGTTTTAAAAACTTTTTACTGTATGTTTACTTTGACTTGTATTTGTTCATAATACAAGCTAGTAATATAAAATTCGTTATTTTTGTATTTTTTGAAAATGTGGTGTTACCGTATGGTAACGCTAGGCGTTGGGTAACCTGTAGCATGCAAACATTGGAAAAAATGAAAAATCTCAGTTTTCGAATACTGTAGCTATTTATTATTGTGTGGAACAATTCAAAACAATCTATCATACCGTAACCCGTAAGCAACTCTGTTACACGATATACTTGATTTAGATACTGCCATTCTTCCAGGACCTATTGGCGCTCTACCAAAAGTACGTAGATAAGTTGTAGCAACCTCCAGATTTTTTGTAAAGCTGCCAAGCATTGTGGATTGATGTATCTACTATCCAAGAAAATAGACACCACCACCATTTTTTACCTCGTATACTTATCCTGTGTCGCGCTCCATTCTCGTCCATCAGATCTGTGCCGCCCATATATGCGTTATATTGAGAAATTATATGTGGTCTTGGGACGTTTATGACTTTTTTGTGACTAACAGTAGCGCTTTACATTTGCGATAGGATTTATTCCGTAACACGTAGATGCTTTACTTACGATACCATTATCAAGCCAACGAGCAAATAAAATACCAGAGTCACCATCAATCACAGATTCGTATGTTCCCCTTACTTTCTTGCTAAACACTTTTCTCTGTAAGAGGACAACTCTTGGGTATTCTGTTCTATCGTATTGTGCCTGTTGCAAAATATCCTCTTTCCTTCAAATGATTGAGTAAATTAGAACCGGTAAATAAATTATCAAAGTAGATTTTGTAGCACAAGTTTCTTTTTTCTACAGGTATTTCGTCCAACATGGTTACTAATCGTGCAGCAGCTTTACCAAACTCCTTCTCATATTGCACGTTACGTCTTGGATTGTTTCCTTGATATATTTAGAAATTTAGTAAATAGGCCGATTTTGTGTTTAGGAACCACGTCTTGTAACCAAATCTTATTGGCTTACCTCTTATAGTTGCCTGCAACCATGACGTCCGTAATACTTTACCATATTTTCGTCGTAGCATAAATCCTCTTCAGGTTGAAAATGCTGCAAGAATTTTGCTTTGATTTTATTCATAAGAGGTCGCATTTTCCATATTTTGTCAGTAAGATCTGGTTTGGAGTTGTCTGCACAATGTAGAAAACGGAATATTTACAAAAATCGATCTCGTCTTATTGAATTATAGATAATATTGTTTCTCATGTCACTTTCCGAATCCCAATAACATCTCTTCCCAGGTATTTCATTATATCTACTAATAATTAGGATTGCCAAAAAACATTTCACTTCTTCGATTGATATTTTGGGATCCTGACAATTACTAAATAACCGTATCGACTGCTTTGTTCTACAAGAAACTTCATTATATCTTCAAAAAAAAAATTCAAAGATTTCTACACAGGATAAGTTTTTATACATTTCGTAATTCGGCGAAATAAAGTTATTGTGTGTGTGTTCCAAATCTCCTGATATCCATTTGATATCGGTAACATTTTGAGGTGATATTAAAATTTCGTCATGATCAGTACCTGTTACAACAACTTCTGCATTAGCACGAAGTTGTGCACCCGGCAAATTATCAATAGTGCCTCCAACATCCTCATCTCCCGAATATTGGTCAGTTAGGACACCTGCATCAGATGGTACTATATAAATTGCGTCAACATCATCTGCATACGCAATTTCCAATGCCTTGTGCAGTGTAAGACCGCCTCTGCAAAGTCTGGAGTTTGAAACGCCTAGCGTTACCATATGGTAACGCAGTTAAAAATACATGTGTTACACGGGGTGTATGTAACTAAGAGTTATTCTAATCAGTTACAACTGTAATACATATATTTGTTTACGCAATGAACTGGTATAACGAATTGTAACTAAATATTGAAAGGAAGAACACTTACTCAAAGTGTATAAAGTCGGCTATACTCTTCTATAAATAAAATCGAATATTTTAAAAATATAAATACTCCAAATTCCACTTCAAACCCTATAATGGATGAGTGAGAATGAGTAATAAGCGCCATCTACTCTATATTTTTAAAGTTCATAAAATGAGAGCATATTTAAACAGAGTCTAATACCGTTACCATATGCTAAGCGCTTATGTAGTTTGGTTTATGTAGGGGAGATTGCCAACCATTTTAAGTTGCTTTCCATAATTGGTCCTGATTTTGAAATCTTATAGGTGATATACTTTTGGTCATCATACGTTAGCTCATACGTTTTCAATTAGGTTCATGTATGCACTCTTGCAAAACATCAATGTTGCGCTCTCTCATCCATTGAGACGCTATGTTTGCACTATGATCTGGATAATTGTCATGTTCATATAAGAAAGTATTTTCAGGATGCACATGTTCAACTGATGGTAACATAATATTTTCTAAAATATGAATACAATTTTATGAATTAAATCTGCTATTTATTCTATAACACATTCCAACATTGTGGTATTTTATCCACGCCAAATATTTATAGAGAATCTTCCTTGCCGATCCGAGTTATTTATATATTGTTCCTCATATCTTCTGTCATCTGGTCTGCAGACACGAACAGAGCTGTTATTTGTGGATTGAAATGTTTTCTCGTCAGTGAAAACTACATTTTCACAAAACCGAGGTCCATTGTTTATATGTTTTAATGCAAAAAATTCTGGCTTGTTTTCCTTCTTCGCTAATCTCTTTTGGCTGCAACATACCGAAAGGATTTTCTCGGAGACATTGAACTAAATTATGGTGCTGTTCTTCAGTAGAAATTCTTTTAAGCCCAGTACCCTGTTTTCTGTCTATGCTTTCATCAGTCTGCCATTTTTTGTTAACCTTCGTCACGGTGGTTTTATTTAACTGCATTTGTTGTGCAATTTCCCTAATAGTGTGCCCTTCTTATAATTTAATTAATATGTGAACTTAATCAGCTGCTGTAAACTTTCGTGCCATCGTACAAATATGTTTAATTGATGTTTAATAAAATTTAAAATGATTTGGCATTTAAGTGCCAAAATGCTAACCTACACCATAACAATTTAAGTATTTAAAAAAGTTGGTACTACATTTATCTGGCCACGACGGTATATACCTGCATCTAAAAGATGTTTACCGGCCATGTATTCCAATTTTTATTATGTTTGCTTCTTTTTCGGATGTGCTTTCTTATTTGGAGTTTGGCCACACCTAGTTTTTAATTTTTCTTCTTTGCAATTATTTTTGTGTGATCAAAATCAAAAGTGTATTTTTCATTTATTGCATGTTTTTTTGAATGCTGTGATATTCTTGTTATACTTATGACCTTTCAACCTGTCTTCTAGATGTTGCGTTTGTCCTCCCAAGTAGCAAATTTTGGTGTGAGTATGGTTGTAACACCGTAATACAACTTATACGTTCTGCAACGAGTTTAGTTACAATTTGGTGTAAAAGTCGTTGCGCACACCTCTCACACACGTGCCAGCAACCGTATTTGCTACAGGATTTTTGTAACCGGTCACATTTACTCCTGCGTGACACTTTTCCCAGAGCAGTACCCAATACGTTGCAGACACGGTATCTACTTACGTTATTATAACATTGCCGATACTTTCCCTAAACGTTATTATTATATAAGTTATATATTTGTCCTAATTTTTTTTATATGTCTTATAGTTTTGGAGATACTGAAGCAAATAGCGAATGGAACCTTTGGCTTTAGGGCGCCCCCAGATATTAATTTTCTTAGGTCGTATACGCGCTTTGTCAAAAAATAAACTGTTTTGTTTTTTAATAATGATGTTTTCTAACAATTGTGCAATTTAAACACGTAATTAATGCATGTGCATTTATTTTGCAAATAAAATACATACAAATACTGAATTGTGTAACTAACATAATATTAATACTAGAGATAAATGAAAATTTATTTTCCATTCATTCCACTAATGCCTCGACATATCCGCCCTGTCTTTTAATACATTTAATCGTTCTATTAGTAAATTCGCGCTATACATTCCTTATCATTTGTGGAGAAATTTCCTGGCATGTTTCTAAAAGTATCCTCTTCAAATGGTTAACATCTTGAAACGGCCCCTTCTGATATACTTTCTGTTTCAAGTAACCCCATAAGAAGTAATCAAGAGGCATTAAGTCAGGGATCTAGCAGGCCAAAAAAGATCAGAATATCTATGAATAAATTTAAAATTAATAATAAAAAAGTTCCAACTCAATTAAAATACGAGATACGGCACTAAAAGCACGCTCAATGGAAACTTGTGTTGAGGGTGTTGACAAGGTAACTTGTACCAGTTTTCTTAGTTCCTTGTTTTGGTGATATTTCTAATATTCCAAAATATTTGTGTCAAATGGTACCTTGTCGCCCTAAACCAAATTTTCTAAAATTTGCTTCATATTTTTTTCAGACGACGGCGACGTTAATGTCGTTGTTTTAATTAGGGAACCGTCTTTCTCTTCTAATTTTGAAAATGTTGTACTGGAAGAATTATTACAAGAATTATAATTTGTAATTTCCACTTTTGATTCACCGGCTAAACATTTGAAATTATTATAGGACTTTAACAAATGATTCTGCGAAAAAATGGAAAAGTATAATTAAAAGCAAACGATATTTACTTACTACAGCGACTTTTTTTCCTCCTCATAAAGAAATGGGCTGTTCTGAAAATTGAATCGCGGATCCAAATATATTGCCGCATTAAACGCATCGTTTTTAAGTAACATCTCTTTTCTCTTTTATCATCTTCAGAGTTCCCAATAGTTTAAATGCGTATCTATTTGTCTGAATTATATCTTCCACTTCAATGTCACAACACAGCCAATCTCTATAAAAGTCACCAATAACATATTGAATGTGAAATAAAACAAACAAATGTTTAAGGTTTACACTGTATTTAATAACAACGACAGCTGTTTCGCTACACTGTAGCTTCGTCAGGTTGAAATATACAATAATAACTATCTACATATCCTGTCTTGACTCTTATATACAGGGTGGTTCTTAAGTTCGTCGAGAAATTTTAAGTTGTAATTCATTGGGCAATCTCGAGAAAGAAAGTTCCTATAAACATATGTCCTAAAGTGCTCCGCTGTAGAGATACAGACTGATTTATTTCGCACAAAAAAAAATATTTCAAAAATTTAAGAAACGGTTACAATAAACCTTAAAGCAACTGTTGAAAATTACCACCAACAGCTAATATGCAGGCTTTTATCCTCCTGTTCAATTGCATACTCACACGCTGAACAAGTCCGGGAGTGTTTCAAATTGTTTCGCATCCAACAATTATGCGATTTCTAAGGTCATCGAGATGTTGAATTGGCGTAGTATAAATAAGGGATTTTAAATGTCCCCACAGAAAAAAAGTCTAGAGGGTTCAAATCAGGTGACCTTGGAGGCCACGGCTGATTCGGAACTTCCACTCCTCGACCTATCCATCTATTCGGATATATCCTATTTAAAATTTGCCGAGCTTGTGTGCTGGTGCGCCGTCATGCATAAACCAAACTTCATTTCGGATCAAAAGTGGAATTTCTTCTAAATGGCCAGGCAACTCGTTTTCAAAAAATAGCCGATATGATGCGCCATTCGAACAGGAAGGAAAAAGGGACCAATTACATAATTATTAATTATCCCCGCCCATACATTTAAGGAAAATTGCTTTTGAAAGTACATCCCCTTATGGCATGCGGATTTTCATCTGACCATAAATGGTTGTTGTGAAAATTCATAATTCCATTTCTGGAGAAGTTTGCCTCGTCAGTAAATAGAATGTAGGATAGAAATTTCGCATTTTGGGCAATTTTGTGTCGGAACCAATCACGAAGGACTAAGCGTTGCGTGTACTGGTTTCTGGATGTTCATTGATTAGCTGCAGAACAGCTTCCTCTAATTCGGGTGTTCTTAAAGTATTTTTGTTTCTCTCAAATGTATCAGTTTCTGCTAGACGACGGTGAATATTACTGAAGGTTTCCACACAAGGTACAAGGCATCAAGGATATGTTTGTTGGTAAATACGCCTTGTTTCATAACTATTTCCATTTCCTAGACCGTACACAAAATGCATATCTTCCATTTCAGCATTTGTATAATTCACCATAATTACAAAAAAGGATTTATAGGTATGAGCTTTCAAATTAATTAATGTTTGACAATACTTATGACAGATACGTAAGTACAAATAAATGCTGTAAACATGACAACCAACAACAGTTCTCTAAACCGTTTCCTAAATGTTTGAAAAAAAAATTTTTGCGTAATAAATCAGCCTGTATCTCTATAACGGAGTACTTTAGAACATATGTTTATAGGATTTTTTTACATATAAGAAATAAAAGCTAATTTCACGAATGCGACTACCACAGAAAGAGATGGCGTTATTTTCTTCACGATCTTTAGTTTCATTAGAATGAATCTACATATTATATTATTGCCAACGCAGTGAACGTCTTAATGGTACCCACAATTAGAGGTAAGATTTTAATCACCCTGTATAATTTTTAAGAAGCATCTTTATTTTAGCAGTAGAGGCAATGGTTGTGCTAATTAAATAATACAACTTGAAACACGTAACTTAAATACGTACGCCAAGTACTCATTTTAAATATTGATCTACATTTGCGAAAATTGTTAAATATCTCAGAAACTGTTGAACCTAGGTATGGGGAATATAACAGTAACTAGCCTTTATTTGGTCTGCGTAATCGAAATAGAGGCCATAATATACACGGTGTGCCATTTAAATTTTGATTACTTTGATGTGTAACTTTGTTTTGGAACACCCTGTATAGACATATGCTCCAGCAAAAATACTTTAAATATGTATTTCCGTTTTTTTGTGTATCAACCGAGGCAAATGTGGTGCTCCACCATGTATATATAAGGTATTGTTATAATGGTGATGGTTCGTGAACTATCGCAGAAACAATGTAATTTTGAAGCTGCTGTTCATCAAATTGCGTTCTACAAAGTTTTAACAACGTTGGACGACTGTCGGTAAATAATGCAACCCTATTTAGCGACGACGATTGCGTATTACCAGAAGGTAAAGGGGATTAATATGGGGGATTCGAGTTGGTTGAGTTCGGTGATATTAGTGGTGTAGTTGAAACTACATTAGTAGCAGCTGAAGTATTGAGAATTATGATGGGACTAAAAAATATTGCACCCCATCCTTATTTCCCCAGTGCTTCCAATCAGTCAGTAACTTACTCGAAACCACCATCAGGGACTAGATGGTGGTTTCGAGGGATGGAAGGATGGGGTACAATATTTTTTAGTCCCATCATAATTCTCAATACTTCTGATCGAAACAAACGATCCGTATGCGACGAAGTTTGGAAAATAATGAAAAGCGAATGTATGCCAGAACCTTCAAAAGAAAAATGGCAACAAATCGCTTTTAATTTTGAGAACGCGAATTTCCTACACTGCATCGGTGCTGTGGATGGGAAACATATTAGAATAGTGAAACCTATCAAGAGCGGTTCTCTGTGTTTCAATTTTCACTTTTCTTTAGTGCTTCTGGCTATATGCGATGCAAATTACTGTTTCACATATATCGATGTTGGTGCGTTTGGTAAATTTTCAGAATCGAATGTATTTGTGAACAGCGCATTTTGGAATAAATTACAAAACAACTTCTTACATATTCCTGAAGACAGGATATGAGGAAATGCAGTTTTTTTCGTATGCAATTGTTGGTGATGAGGCATTTAAATTCACCTCTCATCTATTGCGTACATATGCAAGAAAAAATTTAATTCATAGAAAAAAAAACTTTAATTACCGTCTTACTTGTGTTCGGCGATATATCGAATGTTCGTTTGAAATTTTATCAAACAAATGGCGCATATTCGATAGGAATGTATCTTTTCGTCTTTCTAAGAAAATAGTTAAAACCTGTTGCATTTTGCATAATTTTGTATGTTCCAGAGATGGATACGCATTTCATCATACCCTGAAAATAAAGGGCTTTCGCGATATTAACCTCACATTAACTGTTCAAGATAGAGCCGGTTATTCTGTAAGAGATAAATTTGTTCATTATTTTGTTAGCCCATCTGAGCAAGTTCTTTGGCAAGAATCAAGAATCCATTAAATTACTCAAAAACAAACATTTTAATCTAGTATTTGCCTTCAGGTATTTTTCAGTTGTTCAGAGATTATGTATTTTGCATTTACGGATTACAATCTTTTTATTTTTTACATTTTCTTGAATACAATTAGTTACTTGTGTTTGTAACATATATTTACTAAAATATTACTGCTTTATTATATGAATGGACCCTGCATATTTGTTAGCATGCATTGAAATAAATGTATATGCATACACGTGTTTACTTACTAGCTTCACTTTGCTCCTTTTCTGTTAACTTATCAAACTCCTGTACTACAACAGCTGCAATATCCTTGTATGCTTTGTTTTTAATATCGCGATTTTTATATGCCTCACAGGATGCATCGCATATTCACCTTTGATTTTCTATTGCGCAAATTAATATTTCCATGTCTGTTTTATAACTTATGGTGGTGATGCAATATACTGGACAGCCACGTGTGTGCTAAAAAGGAAAAATCTGGTAACAGGCGAAATGGTATGCAACCGACCATCAGTTCACATGTGAAGTTACTCCTTATAAACAATGACTCGTGCGCGCGCTGACGATACGACAACGCACGAGTCCGACGTATGCCCGTCGCGTCGTACGAAATAGTACGGACTGACCATACGCTCCATGTGAAACGGCACTAGATATATGTACGTCCTGAAGACGTTGTGTATGTTTTATTTATAATTTTCCTCTCCAAATCTGAATCAGAGGATTCTGAATAATGTGCTATTGTGGTAGTGCTTTCTTCCTGCTCATTATCAATGCTATCACAGTTTTCACTGTCCACTTCACTTTCATGACTACATTCTTTATCTTCCGTGTTTCTATCTGTCACTGTTCCACTGTCACTACTTCGTTTTTCTTCGGGTTCTAATTCTATGTAATACCTTACTTCTTCTTTCTTACACTTCGTTTCCTCCTTTTTGCCGATGAATAATGGATTTTTGAGAAGTTATCCTGTTGATTTTCATATTTTTTATAAATCTTCGATTTCTGTCAATGATTGAACCATTATTCATTTGCAATTTATATGTTCTGTCTCTAATTTTAGCTAGAATAATACCTGGGTACCAATTACCTTTTGGCTTTACTTGTGCATATATTTTTTCATTGTTACAAAGTTTCGGCAAGTGTCTTGCTGAGTTTTTATTGTAAGTATTTCCCTGCATGCATTGTCTTTTCTCAATTATATTTTTGTTGTAAACATCGGCAACTTTAGGTTTTGCATGATTTTTTGTAATCATTATATTAGTTCTTAACTTTCTAGACATACAGATAGGAAAATTTCACATCGACTCATTATGTTTCCTATATTAATATATGCCACATCGCTTCTTCGAAAATCGTGCGCTGTTAAGTAGTGGCAGGAGATATATTTTACGACAGCCACAGCAGCACAGCATTCTGCGTTAGGCACACAGAACATATATTGTATATATAGAAGCGCAACTTTAGACAAGGACATATACATGTGTGGGACCAGCATCTGTCGTCTAGATCGTGAACTATTACAAGATATTTGACACATATTTGGTTCAGTGATAAGCTAACCGCGGTATTTAAATCCCTAATACTTATTTTTGTTATATTAAACAAGTTGCACGTTTCAGACATTTCTTATATCTTTTGTTAACTAGAATTTATAATTTAACAAAAGATTTAAAGAAAGGTCTACTAAAACTTGTAGCTTATTCAAATACTAAACCAAAAGTATTGAAAAAATCATAACTAGCCCACTTAGCATTATTTCTGGATTCTTTCACGTTGTATCAACTGATAATATATAAAACGAAGCAGAAAATAAACAGTACACAGTATAGGATGTTATAAAAAACGGAGAAATCAAACAATATTGAAATTTAATTAAAGTCTTAATTATACAATGCCTATATACAAAATCATTTGCGTTTTTTACTATATTTATTAAATGCTATCCTCATTACGGGATCCGATATTTTTCTGACACCTAGTCTAGAATCCAGTCCTTTTAATATTTCCTTTATATGTTTCACCCACGCAAACAAGCTGAGCTCTATAAAAATTCTTATGCAAAAAATACGTCTCTGGATGGTTTGTGCAACGAAAGTTAGAAAAATCAATTTGCTCCAATAATAATGTTTCAATTCGTTTTGAAATCTCAGTACAAAGACAATATTTGGGTAAATTTCTTGAAATAATTACATTACATTGCCTAATTAATTGCATAAATGGTGTCGAAGTTAAAATTAACGATTTATGAGAGAATCGTCTCGCACGAAATTAATATATTTAATATATATAATATATATTACCATATATGGTGTGCATGTTCAGTGGTAGTTGTGAAAAGGGAGTAACAAATTTCGCAGGAATCAATTGTTTTTAAACTTTTTAAGCAACATATCCTGCCGAATAAGACGACAATGATTCAGGAATTACATCGTCATGATTATTATTAAAATTTAAAATTGTGTTGCATACTGGGGCGGGTGCAGGTGTATTTATTTTCAAAACTGACCTAAAATTATCTAGAACTCCCAGGGAGTAATCATCTTCACAGTTCGAAAACTGCGATTTGGCAGTTATACAATTATTTAAAACAAGTGCTTTAAATGAATTTATAAATGCCCCACTTGTGGGATTGATATAGCGCAAACCGTAACCTCTTACAAGAGAAAAAGTTTTCTAAACCATCTTGATTTAAGTTTCATTTTTACATAAAATTATTTAATTAAGCTTTTCCATAGATATTCTAAGCCATTAAGTAAATCAATCCAATTACGAAGTGACGGCGGTAGACTGCGTTTTTTTTGTTCTTGGATCTTCAAAATACATTGTTTGCAAAACAGATTTTGCCTCTGTCCAGAAATTTAAATGTGGTGATGAATCGCTAATAGCACAACGCAATTCATGTCCACTCGGTGGAAATTTCGAAGATCCGTTGACGCTGTCGAATAATTCATCGAAAAACAGCAGCAACTGAGCGGTGTCAGCCGCTTCTTTGGGCAAAACCACAGAATCTACAATAAAGTACCCATTTGGCAAAAAATAATGTGTTAAATATTTCGCGTACCTGATTCGATCGAAAACAATATAAATTTGCCAACACTCTGACTAAAAACCTGAGTGCAAAACTTTACACTCATTTCATCATCATTATTTTTGACGGAATTACATGGTTCTGAGTTAACTTTGTGAAGAAATTAAAATACTTGCTAGGAGTATTCCATTCATACATCTGTATAATATGTTGCCAAGATGCTCTACATTGTAGTCCATTGTATGTATACATTATGTCTTTATTAAGCATGTATTCCTGATGCATTTCATCAGGTGTGGGTAATCAAACAATGGAACTATTTCAACTCCATCTACTTCAAATCCAAATAAGTTATATTCGCGGTTGTCCCTCTTGTAAACTTCTTTTGTCTCCGCTATTAATGCATTAATTGCAGCCCGGTTGGAGGCGCCCACATATACATAAGTGAAACTGGTTTTAATCTGCTTGATATCAAGCCACGTGTAATTTCTTTCACCAACACCTTCAGTTACCGAGAAGGTGTAGACCCTCCACAAAATGTGAAGGCTATAGGTTGCCTCCATTTCTGTGCAGTACCCTGCAGCATAAAAACCAGCACGTGGTCGGCAAGTTTACAAACGGGCTCTTTACCATATGTGACAAAACCCAATATGTAGTTGCGTACTTTATTATACTCCAAACCTGCTTGTATGGACATTTCATCCATAACAATGCTACAATGCTATTTTAAGGTGGTCAAATATATGTTTATTTATTCCTGGAAAAAATGGTACATTTTTTAACATTTCTAGAAGCGTTCGATGTGATGGGAGGGCAAAAATTTTTTGCAACAATCAAAGCCAATATTTTATCTGTTGTTGTAGACCTTCTCTCGCGAGGTTTTTTGTGATACGTTTTCATTTGGGATAAAAAAATATAAATGTCCTTTTTAACTGCATGCTCGAAGTTTTTAAATAAAGTTTTAATCAACTCTTCTGCCTTCTTTAGTCGGGTACTCGTGCTTGTTTTTGTAGACATCTTTTGACTAATGCATTTGCATTGCATTGCGAGTTTCCGCATGTGCCGGCTTTCCGATGTAAATGCCAAGTTAACATGTTTGCGCCCTACAAATTTTCCTATTATTAGAAACTTTTGTGAGTATATCATTACGACCATGCATAAATTATACAGCAACTAACTTGCATTAAAAGCTTAATGATAACAACGTAGGACTACAAAGGAATACAAATAAGTTATATAAGTATATTCAGTTATATATTGTATAGAGACAAGTTAAACACTATTTTATTTTATTTAAAAAAAATTAATTAAAAGAACACTTGTACAAGGGGTTAGGTAGAATTAAGTATTTTTGATCGGCTGGAAGATCTCGGTGAGATCTAGCTATTGTTCGAGGCAATTTGACTAGAAGGGTTGGATTGTAGCAAGATATTTATTATTAAACAAACTATTCTTTTTCATATGTCAAAATTATGTAAATTAAGTTCATTATGAAGGAAAAAGAATTTTAGATAATAATTTTCAAAATTAAGAGAAACAATTTTAGGCATTGGTGTTAGAATACTAAAGAAAATTATGTTAAAATAAAAAAATACGCACCCGAAGAATGTTATCGAGATTAAGTTTGTAAATTTTCTAAATGCTTGGAATTAATGTAAAATATTTGGCCAAAGTAGGATTCTGAAAAAGTATAATTTAATAATGTTGTCAATTTTTTTAGTTGAAAACTAACTACAAAGTATAAAAAGGAAAATTGGTTCATTAATAATTTTTTTTTCAAGATGTCAGTAATATTTATTGTCCTCATTTCCACCAATGAAAAACTCTGATTCCACATCATTTTTTGAGAAAAATTTGAATAACAGGCAGTATGTTCTTAGTTGTCGTCGAGATAGCTTGTTATTGATTGTTTTTTGGGTGTTGTCAATCAATTTTGAAATTTTAAATTTTTCCGTTTGATTTTTCTTGTAGTTAATGTATTGCTAGTTATTACATACCGTTGCCGTTTTAACTTACACTTTGTATTAATTCTCCTGATGAAGCAGGAATATTCTGCGAAATATTGAGAAATTAATAAATAAGTCAATAGTTTGACCTCTCTTTCTTTTGACCGCATACCCGAGGAATTAATTCACCATCAATTATATTATCTTAATAATAATAATAATAATAATAATACATTTATTCTCAATATTACATCTATTCAGAACATATACATATTGAAAGTAACTGAATGTATGAAATATAAATATTGAAAATCCTAGGAAGCAATTCATTACATTAATCAAAGCAGTTTGACAACTGTGGTTGGACCTAAATTCGGATTGATAACTGGCAAAATATTATTGAAATCTAAGCGCATTCGCAACTGCCTCTCAACTACCCTTTCCAGGATCTTAGAGACAGTAGGTAAAGTACTAATAGGTCGTAGGTCCTTATACTGCGTAACAGAATCAGTTTTAGGTATCGGTGTTACAAGTGTGGTTTTCCAACACTTGGGGAAGACACCCCAACAATAGTTAACTATACGGGTAATAAAAGGTAAAATATATGGGCAACAGATCCTAATGAACTCAATATTAAATTGATCACTACCTACCACAAAAATTAGACGAAATACCACTAATAATACTAAAAATTTCATCCTGACTGATAAAATCAAATTTAAATGAACTAGTTAAAGTGGGATGTTTCCTGTTTAAATAATAATCGCCAGGATCAATGTTGTTTAATGTATTTTTTGGAACACTACTAATAAAATAGTCATTAATTTAATTAGGATTAATAAGATGATCCGGTATGTGTGCCGCTGTCTTCCTATAAATATCACGCCCACGAAGCTCTTTCCACAAACCGCCAGCAATCAAATGTCCAAGTCTATGATTGAAATACGCCCTCTTTTTCACCTTAACCACCGAATTACACAAATTTCTCAAAGACTTGTAGTAAGTCCATTTTTCAGGTTTTTTGTAGCTTTGAATGATTTATATGCGCCATCCCTAAGAGACATCAAGTATCGTGTATTGTCAGTTAGCCAAGGTGAGTTTCTTTTCTTTTTGATAATACGGGTTTGTATAGGTGCATACACATTTAAAAGATTAAGCAGGAAACCATTAAATAAATTTAGCTTTTCATCAATATCATCTACTCAAGAAATATAATGTAAAGGAAGTGAATACAGGTCACGATAAAAAATTTCACGATCAATGCCACCAATACTCCGAAATGATACAGTGGAGTCTATCTTTTTAAGTGAATATGAAATTTTACAGTAAATTAAATCATGGTCGGACAGATTGACATTGAGAGTACCAAAGTCAGTAATAAAATTATTATCTTCACTAGTTATGATAAGGTCCACAAGCGTTTGCGACCTCTGGGCAATGCGCGTAGGGACATCAATTACTTGAACAAGACCCAATTCATTCAGAAATCTATTAAAATTTTGAGCATTACGCAAATCGTTCTGCAATAAATCTATATTAAAATCACCAAGACAGACAAATTCACTACCCATTGGCAAACATGTAGCAACAGACGATTCAAAGTAAAATAAATAATCCGACAAAATTAAAGAAGGTGGACGATATGTTACACCCAATACAAGACTTTTATCACGACTCCTAATCAATATCCACAATTGTTCAATTTCAGCTCCGACATTACTAATAATAGAGTAAGTAAGATTCGATCGAATATAAAAACAGACACCTCCACCTCTAGTTAACCTATCTTGTCTAATCAAAGTATAACCCTCATTGTCAACATCGTCCGAACGAATATCACCACTCAACCACGTTTCCGTTACACCAATAATATCAATAGTAGAGCTCTACGCCGACCGTTTTCGATATAGTCAGACGCTTAGAGCTCTTTCACACTGGCGATTTATAGCAGCGCGAGTTAACAGCGCGACAATCGCTCACGGATTTTACCGATGTATTCCCTATTCCTATACACACTAGCGATTCAGCAGCGCGGCTGACTGTGCATAGGACCGCATAGAAAGCGACTAAATCGCGATGCTAACTCGCACTGCTAAATCGCCAGTGTGAAAGAGCTCTTAGACAGTGTCGCAGTAGGCGGAAACAAATACGCATCACGTGTATGTATTTATTATGCTCATCATATAAATAAAAACTAAGGAACAAATAAGAATTCACAGTAATAAAGAAGAGCTCTCAAGTTTCCAAGGCTCACTATAATGCACAAACAAAAAAAGAGAAAAAAAAAAGGTACTTCTAGAGAAAACGAGCGCACAAGTTACAAGTTAATTATGAATTACTAGTAACAGAAAAGTTTATCTATTAGGTAATTATAATTCTATAACAGTGAAACAAACAAATGAGAAATGTGATTAAGTATAACTCCGCGTAAATGTACATTTATAAATAGAACATTACAAGAGATTAATATAACTTACTTATTATGCTACTATGCTTAATTCATGCTTTTGTCCAAAATTATCAAGATCATTAGCAGATCTAATTCTATGCTGCACCGTGCCAATCTTGACGAGCATGCTACCATCTCTTGTTTGAACACTTTTATTTCCAAATTTCTTCCGGATCGAAGAGAAAAACTTGTACCGCCTGACCGTGAGATCTTCAGCAAGGAATATTTTAGTATTTTTCAGCTTCGACCGATTATATAATATGTCTTGTTTACAGTCGTGTTTTATAAATTTAACGATGATAGGCCGTTTTTCTTTTCTTAGCTCCAACCCGATGGCATCGATCTATGTGATCTGGAGTGATATTAACATGCAGCTTATCTTTACATAATTGCAACACCTTATCCTGTACATTTACAGCGACTTCCTCGGGAATTCCAAATATACGGATGTTATTCCGCCTCGAATATTGCTCCTGATCATCCAATTGATTTAATAGCAGTTTGTTTGCATTCTCCAGGTCTTCGCATCTTTGCTCGTCCTTTTTTAGCATTGTTTTAAAGTTTTTCTCCAGCGTTTTTGTTATCTCGCCTGCTATACGATTGACAAAGCACGTATCTTTTAATAACTCTTCAAACAATGATTTAAACACATTTTTAATATCCATAATTTGTTCTCTTGTGAGTGGCATTATTAATACGTATATGTACCACAAATTAAAAATTTTGCAACGAGTATAAACTACTCAAACGAACGAAAAACTGCGGAGCGACTTACACCACGTTATTCACTTGACATCGCACTTCAACACTATCCATTTTTAATGTAGCAAGTTCTCCATCACAAAAAATATGTACTACTCGTCTTGTCAAGTATTTAACAGTATCGTCAAATGTAGATAGCATTGATTTTCTCCCCAATCGTTTTGATGGTGGTGAAATTAGCCCTTTGGTTTTATACTCACGAATTATTCAGTAAACACTTATTCTTGAAACACCTATTCGTATTATGGAATATAAATACACAGAAGTTTATATATGCTTATTTAAGTATACTACCTAAAGTGTTTGATATTTGCAGTGCGATTTGTGTCCTTTCTTTTCTAGGACAACCACCAATAATTTTCTTATACATGTTTAATATAGCTTGCTTTTCCTGTATCAACAAATTTCCACGTCGCAAGGTAGCACGCTTTTTTGGAGGCGATGTTGATAATCCACTTGTACTAGTGTGTGAATCCATTATCACAAGTAAATAGTTTTTAAAAAGACTAATTTTATTGCTTGAATACCGTAGAAACACAAAAAAAATTGGAAAATACTTTACAAAAATATTTCTTCAATCAGCTGTGTTTCCAATATGGCCGCACTAAAATTGGCAAATTTGAGCAGTGTAAACATGACTGGCAATTAACCAATCGTAAGTCTATATTTTGGCGGGCGATTTTAAATTTTGTCAATTAAAAACAGGGTATAGCTTCAATAATTAATGACATATAGGTCTTGTTGAAATAAAATGGATAATGCATACTTAATATAATAAACACGAAGGCCACGTTTATTAATTGGGTCAAACCTTGAATATTATATAGTTAATACAGACCGATCGGTAATGTAGATTTTTTTTGTTTTGTTTAGAAATTGACACAGATGGTATAAATTAAATTTATATCATTAAATATTTAAATTATAAGAAAATTATATTGTAATTGTTAATACTATTATTTTGGCGTGTAAACATGACTGGCATTAACCAATCGTAAGTCTATATTTTGGCGGGCGATTTTAAATTTTGTCCCTCTTAATTAAAAACAGGGTATAGCTTCAATAATTAATGACATATAGGTCTTGTTGAAATAAAATGGATAATGCATACTTAATATAATAAACACGAAGGCCACGTTTATTAATTGGGTCAATGACCTTGAATATTATATAGTTAATACAGACCGATCGGTAATGTAGATTTTTTTTTGTTTTGTTTAAGAAATTGACACTTAGAGGGTGGTATAAATTAAATTTATATCATTAAATATTTAAATTATAAGAAAATTATATTGTAATTGTTAATACTTTTATTATATAAATTACAACTTTTTTTAAAGGTATAAGAAATTAATTAATGTAATAATTTAATAATAAACGGCTGATTAAATTGTATTAAGCATTTTCGTTATTCAGAGTGGTGATTTAATTTTTATTTTTGGTTTTCTTAGGTGAACAATATCACCAGTGCTACTCGTGAACGGCCCCTGAGTGAGCTAGATTGACCGGGAACCCTGAGAATTATTTGTTAATAATTAATTTTTTAATTTGTTGATTTTAATTACTACACATACATATTTATTTATTTTTCCCTCTTACTGAATTGAAATTAAAAGTGCAGCTTTTAATTTTAAATCTAAATTATACGTGGTAATCGAAAATAGCATTCGCGTGATATAGGCCTTTAATTAAATTTGTGGTTGGATCCATTATTTCACAGGTGTTTGAATTTAATACTCGATGAATGATAAAAGGTCCTGTATATGGTTTTATAAATTTGGCTACTTGTCGTTTTTGCTTATCTGTTACTTGCAATGCTTTTATAATTACTTGGTCACGTTCTTGAAATACCTTCGTTTTATTTATCTTCTCCCTCTGTTTTCTTTGCCATTTTTCAGCCTTTGTTTTTAACTTTTCTCTTAATTCATTTAAGTCGATGTTAGGAACTTCATCTTTTAGTTTCAGGGTCGATCTGGCATTTGGCCTGTCATGATTATGATTGCAATGCTTCCTACTTCAGTATTTGGTCTATGATCGATGGTGTGTTTAATTTTGTTTATCTTGCGTGCCCATTTGTGATGATCTTCTTCCAGTTCTATGCGGAAATACTTTATTATTTCCTTTATTACCCTTTCACAAGGATTTGCTCTTGGGTTTCTGATTGTTGTGAAATACGGTTTAATTCCATTTCGTTCCATGTATTCTCTGTATCGATCGTTGTTAAAATAAGTAGCATTATCTGACAAAATTTTGATCGGTGATCCCAATATTGTTATGTAATCATGGATACAAGTTAATACAGTTTCGGTGTCTGTTCTTTGTGTTGGATACAATTTTACAAATTTTGAAAAGACAGTATATATAATAAAGAGATGTTTATAACCCTGACTACTAGTTGGTAATGTAGCTAGAAAATCGATAGTTACTAGTTCTAGTTTGTCTCGTGTAACTATGCTCAATGGTTCGTTCTGATTAAAGAAATTTTTATGTTTAGCAAGTTGGCATAGATGGCATTCACGAATTAGTTGTTTGATAATCCTGTAGTCGTTGATGCAATGGAATTTTTCCCTGAATATAAGCCAAGTTTTTCTGCTTCCTATGTGCTGATATTCCAAGTGAATGATGTTACTGATTTCTCTGCAACCTTGGGTGTTTACTGCGTATACACCTCTATCTTCTAGTTTCTTTTTTATTAAGCCTTCTTGTAGAAAATATCCCTTGATGTTGTTCTGATGTGTTAATTGTTGATTTAATTCTAGCAGCTATTCTGAATTTTGCAAAGTTTGTAGGTGTGAGTGAGAAAATATTTCTCTTCGTTGTAAGATCAGATGAGCAGTTAATACATCAGGTTTGCTTCTATCTTGATTTTTTCTGCTAAGGACATCTGCAGCAATCATCATTTTTCTCAGATAAGAGTAGGCTCCATCGGTAAGTAATTCCATTATTGCACTTATGCTCCATTATCGTAGTAAGGGTAAAATATGGTCTGCAAAAACATTTTTCAGATCATTAAAAGTGAACTGAAGATGTTCATTCCAATGCCATTTAATATTCTTTTTCAATAAACTTAACAAAGGTAAGGTTTTCGTAGTATAAGAAGGAATAAAACGTCTATAGTAATTTAGAAGTCCTAGAAATGATCTAAGATCCTTCAATCTTCGTGGCTGTGGAAAATTACGAATTTCTTGTATATACACGTGTTTCGTCTGTAGTAACACCTTGATCCGTGATTACGTAACCTAAGTAATCGACTGCATTCTTGAGAAATTCGCACTTGCCTAAATTAAGTTTCAACCCAGATTCACGTAAATTAGTTAAAATAATATTTAAATGTTTAATATGGTCAACATAACTGTTTGAAAAATAAGAATATCATCGAAATAACCGGTGTGAAAAGAGCAGCCAAAGATAGCAGCCAATTTTTCCGAAGATACCCGAACGTACATAGGCGTACTGATATATATTATCTAAGATCATTTTAATAGAAAATTAAAAAACTATATTCTTTTTCAAGCTATCACATAGAGACACGGCACACCTGTCACATGTTACCAGATAGATGTTTTCTGCAAATATAATCGATTTGCAAAGGGTCCCAGGGGGACATTACCTAAGACCACTTTACTAAAAAATTAAAAAATTATATTCTTTTTCAAGCTAACACATACAGATGCGGCACACCTTCGACGTGCTACCAGATAGATGCTTGCTGCAAATACAATCGATTTGCAAAGGGTCCCAGGGGGACATTACCTAAGACCACATTACTAAAAAATGTAAAACTTATATTCACTTTCAAGCTAACACACACAGACGCGGCACACCTGCCACACGTTACCAGGTCGATGTTTGCTGCAAATATAATCGATTTGCAAAGGATCCAAGGGGAGCATTGCAAGTGTCCCCAACAATAAACAACATGCATGTTTTTCCATGGCCGCCTTTGTTTCTTCATAATACGCATATTTGTCGTGAAATCCGAAAAAACCGGAAATATCTCGAAAACCGTTAGAGATAGACACCATAAAACCTGTATAAAATTGAAATAAAATTAAATTTTACATCCATTTATGTAAAATTTACTATACCGTTCTATTTAAAAGAATCAAGATCTCCATGATTTTAAAGTTCGAAAATTACAGATCCCCATTTAATAATCATGTCATTTAAATGCAACAATTTTCTAATAAAAGACGTATACTCTTTCATGCTCAAGCGAAAACTGAAAACCTCATCTGTCTAACTTTCACAGTTTCGGAGATATTTCCAAATTTCGAATACGCTGCTACAGTTATTCATTTCGAAAAACGTCATGTAATTCAAAAACGATGCGACTTATACCTAATGTGTGTATAACAAAGTGTCATTTAAATTTAACTAGGAATCCAAAAGTGCAATAATATATAGGGTGTTCCATTTAAAATAACAAAGTTGGTATCTACTGCCGGTACAACCGGAAGTTCACCATTACTGAATATATTTTCTTAAGATACACCCTATAATATAGTATAAGTCGGCAATGAATGAAATTCTTAATATAATTCGTGAAAGAGTTATGGAAGCCTTACGCACTATTGCAGGACCCTGTATATATATATTATAATGATTAATACATCATCATAGTTTATAAATATTTCTGTAATTTTACAAGTTATGTTATTTGGTTATATTATTAGCTCAGTTGGTAAATTAGTAGGGCTGCGGGAATTAATATTTTAATACATGAATACTAGTACTGGTAGTTAGATATTTTAAGAGTTATACATATGAATAAGTAGACGAGGTTGGAATGAAAAACTAATCAAAATTGTAAGAAAAACAAAAGAAAATAGTCTGGACAGAAAAAGGGTTGTCAAGAAAAGAAAATTGACATAATAAAAATCGATATTGAATGTATTCTTACCTTAAAAGTTATAATAAAACAGAGGAAAAGGAAGTTACTTTTGAAGAACGAAATATAAACTAAGCTACATCAAGTAATAGTTGAGAGAAGACGATCTGGTCATAGTTAATTGAACCGGCTTTATTTATGAAGATAATATTTGAACAGATTTGGAGTTATGGATTTCTTCCCATTGACATAGAGAATAATCCGTCTTAGTACGAGGTACAACAAACTATATTATATAACACTCTGTAAATATTTTAAGTATTAGTACTAGTTAGAAAAATCCGATAAGATTTGATTATATTTGGTCCGAACTGTTATTCTTGTCAATGTCAAAAATTCGACACTTCATTCAAAAATTCAATTTATTGACGGGACTGAGTACAAATAAATATAACTTATAAAATTTAACAGATTAAGATTATTAATATATTTGATTTTGTTGCTAATATTTATAATTTTGTCGTAAGAGTTAGCAGAAATTTTGTTCAAAGATTATGAAATGCTAATACACAAAATTGATATTTAAAATACACGTTTTTTTTATTATTATTATCATTGTTATTTTAAATAAGATTTGACGATAAATTTATATTCTAATCATTCAGATACTGGTAAGTTTGATTTAGGAACCGATGGGAGATTAGACTCATGCTCGTATTTTCATAATACCAATTTGATTATATTTTTATTTATCTGGTAAATATACGTAAAGTAATAGATATTACTCGTTATAATATATATATATGTAAGGTTTAAAAATTTTATCAGTTCTGGCACTGACAGTTGTAGACTTTAAAACGTGAAATTACTGCAACTAGTGCAGAATATGGGTTCCTTCTTTTAATTTAAATGAAAAACAGTAGTTTCCTACGCGACGTTTCGGATATATTTTAATCCTTCTTCAAACCTATATATAAATATGTAATAAAACTTAACTATTTTTAAACCAAGAAACAATAACTTACACAAGAATAATCGTTTTTCTAAATACAAGGCTCTAAAAATATTGTGAAACAATTTTGACAATTTTGAAATTTGAAAACATATGCAACATATTTGATAAACAATTTTGTAAACAAAACCAGACATGTTAGATTTTAAATTTCGACATTTTAAAAACAATATGTTGAATGCAATGAAAATATATTGTATATATTAAGAAAAAAATTAAACATAAACAGAAAACAAAAACAAAACTGACCTTGTGTAATGCTACACAATTATAACAAATTTATTATTCGTTGATAAGTATACTTCAACAGCAAAATAAAATCATGCAAGACTACATACCCATGTGTTTATAATACTAG
This sequence comes from Holotrichia oblita, assembly GCA_023690525.1. Classification (NCBI taxonomy): domain Eukaryota; kingdom Metazoa; phylum Arthropoda; class Insecta; order Coleoptera; family Scarabaeidae; genus Holotrichia; species Holotrichia oblita. Next base: position 119,624,958 of record CM043016.1, on the reverse strand, counting down.
AGCTATAAAATTCTATAAAATACAGTAGACTCTCGACTATCCGGCTCGTCACTACCCGCACTCCGTACTATCCGGCCCCAATTTTTGGTTAGGTTGGGTAACGACTTATTTGACTTTTACCGGCTTTATAAAAACGTGACGCGCCAAGGCATTACAAGTGAGAACTGTTACGATCCGCCAGTTATAAAGTACTTGCTTGTAATAATTCTAAGTGGTCGGAAAATGTAAATAAGAGCAGGTTTTGATATAAAAAGTATGTTTTTGATGGTATGGGTGGTGTTGGAAGTAAGTAGTAGTACAGAACTCCCGTTTCTTCCTTCTCGGGCCCACCCCACCACCACATTAGGCCGGATAGTCGAGAGTCTACTGTATTGAAGGAATATAAACCAATTTATTCTTACTTGTAGGATTTACGTCAGGGTGTATATTATCAAATGCATTTTGTGCTATTGACGTGGATGGTACAATACGCATTGCACTATTTTCTTCCTCAATTATCTTGCTGATTCTTGCTGCAGTATAAAATGTGTCCGTCACTGTATTCTCACCTGTGTAGCCTACTAATTATGAAATAATTTATATTACAACCTTTTTATTGTTAGTTTATTATACCCTGGCATCTCAATAGTTGGTAATGCAGTACTGATTAAACGTTTACCACATTTACAAACGTCTAAAAAGTGAGCACCGCAGATAAATACTGAATTATACAGCATTTGGTCTGTAAAGGACCACAATTCGGCTTCTCCGAGGCGTTCCAACCGTATTTTTTTTTGCTTTAATTCTCACAGGGACTCTATGCCTAAAAAACATTTTATTTTTGATTTGAGAAAGTGTTATTTACATAATAAGATACCTGCTGGATGTTTTGTCCAGGCATCCTTCAACGCGACACTTTCTAATATATCCAAGATTCATTCCGCAAATTATTTACAATAATCAGAATATTTAATAAACTTACTTCGACACACTTTTCGAAACAATAAACAATATATATCAACGGTGCAATAAACCAAAGAAACGTGAAAATAATATAAACAATATGACGAATAGCACGAATACTGTTTCATGATTGTTCACTACATCTACTAGCGTAATAAGCAATTAGTTTTCAAAAATTTGCCGATCTAGACGCTAGATGGTGCTAAAGAGCAACTTTAAGTTGCATAGCCCTGGTTAGGCAGTATGCGAGAGCGTTTGTAACATGTGTCTATTCAGGGTATCCTTTCATTACTGATCGACAGTCATAAATGTATCTATAAATGCAATACCTACAATGTATAAAATAAACACATTGCACATTTTTCTTAAGTAAATAAGTAAATACTGCTTCTAATAACAAATGTATAAATATGATAGAATAGTGAATACCAGGATACTTTATTGTATGCATGCATAACTCTCAACGGCGAGCATGATAGTAAATCGCTACTGATAGAATATTACCAATCAGCACTTGCCGCGCCTCTTTCCACGATACATATATTTTCCGTACTGGCAACTATGCTTGTTTCAACGCATAGTGCCTTCGATCTATGAGTCCATCATTTATTTCCCTACCCGCATGTATTTTTGCTGGTAATGTATTACCAAAAATTGGGATTGACCTATAGTGAAGAAGCGCCATCTGTATATCGTTTTTATCATCCATATATTTTTTAAACATCTTCTTAGCTGTCTGTATATGCCTCTCGGCCATGCCATTAGATTGGGCATATGTAGGTGATGTCACTATATGTTTGAATTCCCACTCTTGACTAAACTTTTTAAATTCTTTCGATGTGAATTGAAGACCAATGTTATTGGTATCCCCTGTCGTGCAAAAAATACATTTACACCTTTTGACTATTGCAATACTAGTAAGGTTGTTATTTAAATCTTCTATTTCGATGTATTTCGAGAAATAGTCTATAACAATGAGATATTTATGACCTGATATTTCAAATATACCAAGCTGGCAAAGACACGTCATTTTCACGTGAAAAATTCGTCGCTAGTATCGTCGAATGACGAATATATAGACGTCAACAACACATAAAAATGACGGCAATATGTCACAGCCAATCGACGTCATAAAATAACGTCGTAAGACGTTATCAAAAGACGTCGTAACTACGTCTACTGAAGACCAAATGTTCACGTTATACAGCATGCTTCTTATGTATAATATACATATATATATATATATGTATATATATATATAGCTGTCGCCCAAAATATGGACTCCGTACAGAAATAAACCAGTTTGGCATCCATTAATATACACAATGTATATACTGTATACAAAGAGAGGGAGTGCATGCATCCAATATATTCAGCGCTTCTTTTGACATCACGCTGTATATTTTATACCTTTTATTGCAATTTGACATCCGTATATATGTTAATATAGACGAAATGGCATCCGGGCGACGTTGCCACATTTACAGCAGCTTCCTGCCAATGAAATAGTCTTTGGTGAGTTATCTGCTATAGCTACTACAGATAGACAGGATAGTTTTTGTGCTTTCAGGAAGGTGGTTTGGTATCAAATTCAGAACAAAATCGATAAGGTTTTTAATTTTTATTACACTCAACAACAAACTTCTAAACAAATCAAATAAACGAAGATTATAGGCAAGATGATTAGTCTTAATATAAAAATATTATTAATTCCGGTTAAATTTGTTACAAACATAAACTTTTATTACCGCCCAAGTTTTATTCTTAAACACTTCTGGATGTTTCTCGATCAAAGACATTACTTTTTTTTTTTTAGGCGCCATTCTCTTATTTATGTGTTTTTTGAAGAAACCTTCAGCCAGCTTCTTTTGTGATTCTGTCCAAGGTACTAAATTTCGCTTGGTTCCTAGATACGATTAGTTTGCACTTTTGCTTTCTTCTTTCTTCCCACATTGTTAGGTAATGAGGCCTTAAGTTGACTGTTAGTTATACTATAAGTCGTTTCTAGATGCTTTTCTGTATCAAGGCAATCATTACGTATTTCTGGAGGAGAGGGAGTATCAATTGATATTTGCTGGCGTATGTCTTCAAAGGACGATGAGTAACTCGGAGAGGATGATTCAGGAGAACCACCACACTGATATTTACGTCGTGGATCATCTTCCGATGGCCAATATTCAGACCCAGAACTTACAGATTCTTGTTCTGTGTCGGATAACTGGTAAAAATCTGTAGACAAACGTCGAGAACTGTATACTATAACATCATTTAATTCTAGGCCCTAATTGGTCCATAATTAATATACAAATGCCAAAGACTCCTATCTATTTTCGAATCCACAATTTGTTCTATAATTCTCACAATTTAATTAAGTAAATACAATGCCTGAAAACAATTTGAGGATAAATTAATACACAATTATATCCTCCTTAATTGTTTTGAGCAGTGTATACAGGGTCATTCACGGAACTGGTTCGTTAGAACTTTTTGATTGTTCTTGAAATTCAACATTTCTCAAAACTTGTAATTACAGTAGTACCCCCATATCCGCGGGGGTTTGGTTCTGTGGGCCTCCGCGGATACTGAAAACCGCGGATAGTAGCGAACGCTTTATTTTCGAGTACAACATGAAATATGAAGCAAAGTTAAAACAATGAAACAAGAAGAAATAAGTTATATAATATTTATTTAAAATAAATAAACAATAAATAAATAAATAAATATTCTTGTGCTGTGGCACAAATAGAATTTAAGTTTAATAAATATGTACATTTATTTAAATTTGTACATACATTTTTAGTACATATAGTACGTATGCATTTACATACACAACAAGAAAGTATACAACAAGAAAAACTTTATCATCGTTAGCTACATATTCATTCATCTTCCTCTAATTCCAAGTTAGCAGTCGATTGTTTACTTAGATCCGAAGCAAACGATGGTGATGGCTGTGCATTATCGATAGTTTTGTTGACCTTTTCAAAGAACATTGTTATTGGTAGTTGTCGTTTTTGTCTTTTCATTTCAATAAACAAATCCTCCAAAGGTTTCAAAGCTTCTGTTATAGTGCGAGTAATTTTTATACTGCGTTCCATTATTGGATCATATTCTACTATCTGTTCTTTTAATGTTTGAGCAGTTCGAAATATCGCAGACAATTTTTCAAGCGTCAATGCTGGCGGTTCTTGTTGACCCTCATCCTCATCGTCACTCACTTCTGGAGAAGATTTCACAAGGTCTTTCAATTCCTCGTTGGTGAATACTTGATCCTCTTCGTTTATGTAATCACTGAGTTCCTCTTTGGTTATATCATTAAATCCTTCTCCATCTATTTTCTGCGCTATGTTAAATATTGTTGTTAGCTGTGAATTAATATTATGTGTGTCTTCAGAACTAAGAACGATGTCATTCCACAGATTTTTCCAACATGCTATTATCATTTCTGACTTTAATTCCTCTATCGCTCCTTTGATAAATAGAATTGCGTCAGCAATTGTAAACGCCTTCCAGCATTCCATGAGCCCGATATCAGAGCATTCGTTAGCCATTGTGTACAGCATTTCGAAAACCTGTCGAATATATATGGCTTTAAAGCATCTAATGACACCTTGATCAAGCGGCTGAAGCAATGAGGTCGTGTTAGGTGGTAGAAAAACCACTTCAACATTTTTATCTTCTGTGCTTAGTGAGACAGGATGCCCAGGAGCATTGTCTAGTATCAGCAGCACTTTAAATGGTAATTCTTCCTTTTCCAAATATCTTTTCACTTCCGGAATAAAGCATTGATGAAACCATTGTGTAAATAGAACAGCCGTAACCCACGCCTTTCGATTAGATTGCCAAAACACAGGCAGGCAAGCTTTATCCTTGTTTTTAAGAGCACGTGGATTCTGCGATCGGTAAACAAGTCCAGGTTTAATCATATGACCAGCTGCATTTGTACAAAATATCAAGGTAAGTCTATCCTTAATTGCTTTAAAGCCTGGTGCACTCTTTGCAGTTTTATGAATGTAAGTCCGTTGAGGCATTTTTTTCCACATAAGACCAGTCTCATCGCAGTTAAAAACTTGCTTAGGATGATAATTCCTTTCTGCAATAATTTGTTTAAATTTTTCTGGAAACGAGGCAGCAGCTACATGATCAGCAGACGCAGATTCCCCCGTCATTTTTATATTTTTTAGATTAAACCGAGTTTTAAATCTATGCAGCCACCCCCTACTTGCGGTGAATGATTTTCCTTTCTCTTCAGTATAATCTTGGGTCTGCATATCTTCATATAAAACCAACGCCTTTTGTTGTAGCACTTTGCCATCGATAGGAATGTGTTTTCTCGTCATATCTTCCACCCATAAATTTAAGGCATTTTCTACCTTAAGTAACACTTTATTGCGTACTGTGGTTGCAACTTTTGCAGTTTCGGGTGCACTAGAAAAACTTGCTCGAATCTTATCTTTGTTTTTTAACACTTCTCGTATCGAAGATTCGTTTTTATTGTATATTTTAGCAACAGTTGCAACAGGTTTTTTTTTCTATTTCAATCATATTAATGATTTTTATTTTTTCACTAATAGTGAGCATTTCACGTTTTCTTTTTGGTTTAGAAGCCATTTTAAAATGATTTTCAAATTTACTTGCTTTATTTAAAAGCTATTGCAAGCACTGTCTTGTCTGACAATTCGAATAGTACTAAACTCATACTTAACAGAAGCGTTTATACAAGTAATAGCGAGTGGCACCTTAAGCCCGTTCCAACTTGTTTAACACATCATGAGAGCGCTGAATTGGGGGGATGACGCATATATACGACGATATATCGACAAATGCTCTTATAATTTTTAATAAGGCTCGAATGTCTCTATTCGTTTCTATACTTATTGATATAACGCATTTTCTGCACATGATAGGTAAATCGCGGATGACTGAAACCGCGGATACGGATTCAGCGGATAACGGGGTACTACTGTATAACTGATATCATCTGAACTCATCAGCAAAATTATTTACGTTATTGTACCACTGCCGGTGTACCGGAAGTTGACGTCAACTTTCTTAATTTAAATAGCATGGTATACTTTTTATGAGTTTTCTGTGTCGGGCATACAATTCTGCATCAAAACTTACTAAGACACCCTACGTCAAAAATCAGCCGTTTTTGAGTTATTCAATTTTTTCAAATATAGGGCCAATTGCAAAGTTGTGTTCAAAATTCTGTATTTCTGAAGGCATTGCAGCTAAAAAATCTCATATTTGGCATGTTATTAGCCAAAATAGCATACATCAAATTTACGTCCTAATATTTATCATAATTTATACAGGGTCGTCCAAAATTAACGTACATTTCAACCAAGTTAACTTTAATGAAAGGCACTTTTTTTAATGGAACACCTTATATATTATTACATTTTTGAATACACTTAATAATTCTTTATATTTCATAATTAAACATATTAGCTTGTATTTTTTACGGTTTCGAGTTATAAGTACTTTGCGGGTGAAAGTCCGAAAAATATGCTTTTTAATCCGTTTAAAGCCTTAGTAATCCTTAAATGTCAAAATAATTGATATTGCATTTGTACTATAAATACACATAGATTATATCTGTCAAGCAAAATAGCAAATTAAATATTTTACAGAAAAGAAACGACATTTTAGATTTATTTTCCGTTCATGGAGAATGTAATAGGATTATAAATAGTACATGTACAGTATTTGACGACAGACATCCAAATTTTTGCAAAGTGATCTAAAACAATATTATTACAAAAACTCAAACAAGAAAATTAAACAAAATAGCGTTGCAAATGACAAAATATGATCAGATCACGATGACATGCATATAAAACACACTTAACTTATTCCTTTCCAAAGCTGATTGATATTTTGATATTGATATTTTTTAGGTCATTTTGTATAAATGTGGATATCTGCCGTCATATACTCGACATGTGCTACTCACAATTCTACTACAGTCTTCATGAATGGAAAATAAATCTAAAATATCGTTTCTTTTCCGCAATGTATTTCATTTGTTATTTTGCTTGACAGATATCAACTATGCGTATTCATAGTACAAATACAATATCCATTATTTTGACATTCAAGGATTACTGAGATTTTAAATGCATAAAAAAGGCGTATTTTTCGGACTTTTATCAGGAAATCTCTAATAACTCGAAAACTGTAAAAGATCGAAACCAATACATATGTCTAATAATCAATGGTAGAGAATTATTAAGTGTATTCAAAAATGCAATAACATATAGGCTGTTCCATTTTAAAAAGTGACTTCTATCGACGTAAAATTGGTTGAAATGAACGTTAATTTTGGATGACACCGTATAAATTACGATAAATTTTAGGACGTAAGTTTGATTTTGGCTAATAACATGCCAAATGTGAGATCTTTAGCTGCAATGCTTTCAGAAATACAGTATTTGGAACATAACGTTGCAATTGGCCCTATATTTGAAAAAATTGAATAACTCAAAAACGGCTGATTTTTTACATAGAATGTCTTAGTAAGTTTTGATGCAGAATTGTATGTCCGATACAGAAAACTCGTAAAAAGTATACCATGCTATTTAAATTTAGAAAGTTAAAAGTTAGAAAGTCAACTTCCGGTAAACCGGAAGTGGTACAATAGCGTAAATAATTTTGCTGATGAGTCCACATGTTTTGAGAAATGTGGAATTTCAAGAATATCAAAAAGTTCTAACAACCAGTTCCGTGAATGACCCTGTATATTTTAAAAGTATAAGAAATAATCTTTATAATAAAAACTGCACTAAAAACTATAAAATAAATAAATATTTAATTATTATTAATTCAAGATTAATTTAATATTTAGTACAAGTTTTATAAAAATGCACTGAAAATTATAACATTATAAAAATTATGATTCACAGCGCCTTCAATACTAGTATAATGAACACAATTTTTCTAAATTTATTTCAATTTTTCTAAATTAATTTTAATTTTCCTGAATTTATTTTAATTTTCTCAAATTTATTTTGATTTGCCCAAATTTATTATTATTTCCCCGAATTTATTTCAATTTTCTTGAATTTTTTTAATTTCCTGAATTTATTTTAATTTTCCTGAACATATTTCACATTTCCTGAATTTATTTTAATTTTCTCAAATTTATTTTGATTTGCCCAAATTTATTTTAATTTCCCGAATTTATTTCACTTTTCTTGATTTTTTTAATTTCCTGAATTTATTTTAATTTTCCTGAACATATTTCACATTTCCTGAATTGATTTTAATTTTACTGAATTTATTTGATTTTTCTGATTTTATTAGTTTTCTTGGATTTTTTAATTGTCCTGAATTGTAATTACTTAGAAGCTTTGTTAAATTAAGTTATTTGCAACAACTGAAATTTTGAGGTTATCTAGAACTTCAGTAATTAGTTTAATTCACTTTTACACTAATAAATGTTAAATAGTACAAGGCATTCACCTGAAGGTTTACTTCCGAGAACAATTGACATAGTACGTTTACTTCTTTCCATTATTTTTCAAATTAAACAAAAATAGCGGTTAGTAGTAATCACTTAAAACAGTGTTGTCACTTTTACACGGATGTCAATCTAAGCGCTTGCTAAATTTAAACTATATTCACGCGGTTCGACTGGTGCGCCTCTAACGCTAGCTGGTCGCACTAACAAGTTTAGTAACATACAGCTTGTAGGAAAAATGACTTCCGCCATATTTTTATTTGAATCGTCAGATTGCACCACTATCTCATATCTGTGAATTTTTAAAGGATGGATCAAGTTGGCATCCGTATATCGGATGTCAACTTTCCACGGATGCCACCTTTACCGCGATTTATGCATGCACGGAGCCCAACTTGGACTCTATAAGTATATATATATATATAGGGAAAAGCGGTAGTTCAAATATTGGGGAATGCGGTCTGTGGAACGGGATGTTAAATTTCGAAATAAAGATCACATTTAATCAATCCACAATATTTCGCAAATGTTTATTTGCTTCTTCAGGTGGTTCTAAAAATTACAAACAAAGAAAAATGATAGCAAATAAAGATGAAATTGACAAATTATTAAATACGGTTATAATTGAATACTTACAATTATTGCGATAGTAAAAACTAAGCCATTAACAGGAAAATTGTAACACACATGTTCAATCAAGTAAGATACACACAGTTATATTTAGTACAATGATCGGTAAAAACATTAAAATTGTTAAAATTGTTAAAACTGTTAAAATATTAAAATTAAAATTGTTTGAGGTTAAAAGTCAACCACGCGGAAATGTCATTGCAAAGTACTGAATTGTAGGTTAAGTGCAAACGGGAATTGCAATTATGGAGTGGGGAAAATTTGATATACAGGGTGAAAGAAGATACAGGGTGATCAGACTCTGTGATGGTCACGTGGATCAAATTGTAGGATGTTGGTATATATAATGCTCAGTTGGTTCGTATCTGTTTTAAAGTTGACGGTGTTGTCCTTGTGTTGGTTGATGTGTACCATCTCCAGGAAAAGCCTCTTCTTGTAGTTGTTTTCTGTTGCTAAAATTGTGGTGTTGTTGTAGTTGAACCTGTGGTCCTCATTCCAGGAATGGGTGACTAATGCGCAGGAGTTTTTTCTGATTTTACAATCGCTGCGGTGTTGTACAATCCTGTCCCGTATCCATTGGGAAGTTTGACCTATGTAACATTTGTTGCAATCTGCACATGGTATTTTGTATACTACATTAGACCGAAAATGAAAGGGTATAGTGTCTTTCATATTTGTGAAAAGGGATTTTAATTTGTGAGGGTTATATTTGGCTATGCGTAGGTTGTTAGGATTTGCTGTTTTTTTGATAGTTCTAATCATTCTTTCTGCGAGGTTGTTGATCTGTGGTAATTTTCTGTAAGTTAAATCCACTGGGTCTCCTGGAGGGCCATGTGGGTTGTTAGAGTTGAAAATCAGTGACCTGAGAAGTGATTCTGGATATCCATTGTTAAGGAATATTTGAAGGAGCAAATTCAAATTCTTTTCCTTGAATTGTTCATTACAGATGTGTATAACCCTGTCCCGCATATTTTTTATTGTGTTTATTTTCTGGTTGATTGAATGAGCAGATGAGTAGTTAATATATCTTCCTGAGAAGGTTGGTTTGTGATACCAGTCGAGGATTATAGTTCCATCGGGGTTGCGTATGACTAACGTATCCAGGAAAGGCAATTTACGTTCTTTTTCAACTTCTACGGTGAATTGTAGATGGGTGTTGTATTCGTTAAAGGTTTGAAGGGCTAAGTCTACCATTTTCGACGGGACTGCTAGGATAAGGTCATCAACGTATTTATAGATGAATGGTATGTCAAAAGGTAGGTTGGTTTTGACATTGTCTAGTATGTGGCCGATTTGTGCTATGATGGGGCTCAATGATTGAGCCCCATCATAGCACAAATCGGGCTCAACCATTGAGCCCCATCATAGCACAAATCGTAATGGACCACATACTAGACAATGTCAAAACCAACCTACCTTTTGACATACCATTAGTCTAGTATGTGGTCCATTACGATTTGTGCTATGATGGGGCTCAATGGTTGAGCCCCATCGTAATGGACCACATACTAGACAATGTCAAAACCAACCTACCTTTTGACATACCATTCATCTATAAATACGTTGATGACCTTATCCTAGCAGTCCCGTCGAACATGGTAGACTTAGCCCTTCAAACCTTTAACGAATACAACACCCATCTACATACAATTCATTTTTTTGCGCCACACTCAAGTTTATTTTTTTGTCAATATATACGCGCTGTATATACCGGGTGTCCCAACAAGGGTAACGAGGTACGGTATTACGGAAACGGATGTACCTAGAAATTTGAAACAAAAAACTTATTGAGTAAATCGGCTAAGAGAAAATGCTGGAAATTATTTTCGAGTTTCTGAAATGCCCTCCAGGGGGCGTAATTGCCATCCTGAATTTTAAACCCTGTTTTCTGCAAAATTTTCTTATATTTATGATAATCATAGTGAATACAATTTTAAAGCTGAGACAAATTAAATTTTTTTTTTGTTAAATGCTTTTGCTCTATCTCTGAAAAGAAAGTGGTGGGGGGCGCTAGAATATTTTCGGAAATAAATGTCGATAACTGTAAAAAGGCTTAACGTATCTTAATCAACTTGGAGTCGTCAAAAAGGGAGTTTCCTAGACTATCAATTGAACTGTGAGTGAGATGATTATGTTTGCATACCTTGCCGCTAGATGGCGTTTTTTGACATAATCGCAAAAAAATAACTTACTGCAAAAAAATTAAATGTAATCATATCACTTTTTTACGTCATTACATAGTCAATCAAGAGCCTAACAAGCCGCTGAAAACCGCATCTCAATATCTTTATCCTAAACTATGATATGAATAAAGAAATTTATACTAAAAAAAAATTACATCTTGGCAAGCATTTCCACTTTAAGGTTTGTTATTAATGTCTAATTATTATTCCTAATTTACCAAATAAACTGCTAATTTATTATTTGGGATGACAAACGATATTTTAAATCGAAATAAAATTTTGTTACTTATCTTCGTTACTTTTTTTTTACAATACCTTCGAAAGCCAACAGCCAGAACAATTATAAAATAATAAGTGTGGGAAGTGTAAGGAAACTAACTTAAAGTCCAACGAGCCGCAATGCTTATAAAATAATAATAAATTATAGAATCTATGAAACTAATAACTTGAGAACGATAAAACACAACAAGGTTGATTGAAAGGAAAATCAAAAAGTGTTTATAAATGTTCAAAGTGCCTTCCGTCATTTTCTTTGCAGGAACTTATCCTGCGTCGTGTATTTAATACGGCTGTGCTGGTTTCAGCTCTTGAAATATTGGCTACAGCATTTCGGATACGATCAATCATGTTTTCTGGGGTAGTAGGGCGAGTCTGATAAACAATATCTTTTATTTTACCCCAAAGGTAAAAGTCAAGGACAGTAAGGTCTGGAGATCTGGCAGGCCATGGAAACAAACTGCCCCTTCCTATCCAACGGTTTGGATAAACTTGGTCTAAAAATTCCTGACTTGATGAGAAAAGTGTGCAGGGCATCCGTCGTGTTGCAGCCACATATCTCTTCTCGTTTGTAAAGGCACGTTTTCTAATAAAATTGGCAAGTGATTTCTTAAAAAGTACAAATAAGTTTCGCCATTAACATTATTATTTAAAAAAAATGGTCCTATAATTCGATTGCCTAAGATACCACACCAGACGTGCACACTCCAACGATTTTGATAGTTTACCTCACGCATCCAATGTGGATTTACTGGCGACCAATAATGCATATTATGCAAATTGACTCCTCCATTGCTTGAAAAACCAGCTTCATCGGTCCATAATATTCGAGATAAAAAATCGGGATCCTCATCTATCATAGAATTCAACCAATTACAGTGGTCTAATCTCCTATCAAAATTAGTTTCTAAAAGAGCCTGATGTAGTTCAATATGATAAGGGTGTAGATAGTGATCTCTTAGGATTCGTTGTACCGATGATTTACTAATTCCTAAGTCCAAACTTATTCTTCTTAAACTTAAATGTTAACATAAGCAAGAACATTAATGACGTTTTGTTCGTTCCTAGCGTGTCGATTTTTCTAGGTACTGGATTAGGATCAACCCGTCCTGTTTCGCGCAAACATCTACTTAAGCGTCTAAATACCATTCTACTCAAATGTCTTCTATTGGGATAATTTGCTGTGTACACATGCTCAGCCACACAAGCGTTTTGATAAGACATTTTTAATGCAATAAACACAATCACAGTAAGACAATTAATTTAAATATTAAAATTTAAACCGACTATTTAGAACAGGATATCAAGAGACTTTGACACTTTGACAAGCATCAAACAACGACATGAAAAACGCGTAGAGTTATGTCAGATATAAACGACATTATTTGTTTTCATGGCAATCTTGATAATTAGAAAAGAATGATTTCTGTCAGAGGATTTTAGTACTTACATTACGTCAATAATTAATCAAATTGGTACTCAATAATCGATTATTGACTAAAAACCTAACTTTTAATTAAAAAAATATGATAACACTAAATATTTGAAAACGGGTGACAATATCACAACGTAGTACTAATATAAGATATTAAACACTATGGTGTCCTTAAAGGCATTGTAAAAAAAGTAACAAAGATAAATAACAAAATTTTATTTCGATTTAAAATATCGTTTGGCATCCCAAATAATAAATTAGCATTTTACTTGGTAAATTAGGAATAACTAGACATTAATAACAAACCTTAAAGCGGAAATGCTTCCCAAAAATGTTTTTTTTTTAGTATAAAGTTCTTTATTCATATCTTAGGTTAGGATAAAGATATTGAGATGCGGTTTTCACTGGCTTGTTAGGCTCTTGATTGACTATGTAATGACGTAAAAAAAGTGATATCATTGCATTTAATTTTTTTGCAGTAAGTTATTTTTTTTGCGATTATGTCAAAAAACGCCATCTAGCGGCAAGGTAAGCATACATAATCACCTCACTCACAGTTCAATTGATAGTCTAGGAAACTCCCTTTTTAACGACTCCAAGTTTATTAAGATACGTTAAGCCTTTTTAGAGTTATCGACATTTATTTCCGAAAATATTCTAGCGCCCCCACCACTTTCTTTTCAGAGGTAGAGCAAAAAGCATTTAACAAAAAATATTTGAATTTGTCTCATCTTTAAAATTGTATTCACTATGACTATCATTAATATAAGAAAATTTTGCATAAAACGGGGTTTAAAATTCGGAATGGCAATTACGCCCCCTGGAGGCCATTTCAGAAACTCGAAAATAATTTCCAGCATTTTTTCTTAGCCGATTTACTCAACAATTTTTTTTGTTTCAAATTTCTAGGTACATCCGTTCCCCTAATACCGTACCTCGTTACCCTTGTTGGGACACCCGGTATATATGTTAATTTTTATATAATCTCCTAGTAATAACATACGTATAATTATGCAAATAGTATAAAGAAAACGTTTAACATATTGTATTTGATTTTCTTTATACTATTTACAAACGTTTCATACTTATATGTCCGTCTACTAGCAGATTACATAAAAATATTCATACATGCACAGCGCGGACATTTTGACAAAACATAAACGTTTACATATACCTTCGTATGTTGTTTCAGTAATACAGCAGAGTCTGTGTTTGTATTAACATGTGTACTGTGTAATAGTTTTTAAAACTACTTAATTTTATTGAATTTTACAAATGTAACAAAATGTTACATGAATCAACGCTCATTCATTGCGGAGCATTTAACTACTGATCTGCAATCACCTTTACTTTTCATCGGCTGCCAAACTTCAATGACTACATTTGGGGCATCACCCAAAGATTTCTTATTCTGCTGCAGAAGTCCTGCTTTATCTATCCTCCAATACAAGTAATAATAGCGGCACGAGAAGGACGAGTAGGAAAGGTGAAATTGAAAACAAAAATAGGAAGAAAAAGAAGGTATCGTTCCACTTTGAAAGTTAAGAATAATGGTCGGAAAAAGTTACGAAATTAAAAATCACTTCAAATGTAGGGTAGGTGGGGGCAAAGCCCCGTAAATTCTTGTTCTTTAAAGATTGTTAAAAGAGGGAGCTATGTATGTTTCTCTCCTATGCGGAAGTATTAGGTAGGGATCTTACCTGCAACTTTGTTATATGAGCTCTATGATTATTAGTTAAAATTAAATAAAATAATTTGCAAAAAATTATTTTGCGGGGCCTTGCCCCACAAAATGGGGCAAAATCCCGCGGTGCGGGGCTTTACCCCAATAATGGAGAAAAGGGTCAAATGAGAAACAATTTTATGAATTAAATGTTTATTACTCACAAAAATAAATGAACATATTTTATTAAGTTGTTTAGAACATAGTATAGGAAGTCAAGTCCTCTGTGAAAGAAATTACTTTATGAAACCTTGAAGAGTTTATCTCTGTAGGTTTTGAGAATCTTAAAACTATATCCTCGTCAGGAATGAAGGACTCTTCAGTCGTTTCCGAAAACTTGTAAGCATTTGGTAGTCGTTTGTAAATTACTCCTTCATAACCTCCTAGATAAATACCAATAATCCTAGCTACGTAGTGTCGAAAGGAATTCTTTGTTTTGAGCTGAACTTTTACTACAGCATAATCACTTGGTACCAAAGTTTTACAAATTTGCTGTGAGTTTTCAATTTCCTCCTGAGGTTTATCCTCATCCCGAGACGAAAAATCGAAATCAGAGCTACTGTCATGAAGAGAATAATCTGAGCTGATGTCTGAAGAAGAGGCATTTTTCTTTCCTCTTTTGGTTTGGCGGAAAAATTCGCTTAGTTGCATTCTCTCTCAATCGAGTTTTCCTTTCTATGGAACGTTTCGCCTTCTCAGTAGTTTGTTTTTCTTTTTCAGCCATTTCTTCTTCTAAGCGTTCTTTATTAGGTGTTGAAGTCAGCAACTGAGACTTCAATCCTTTGCCTTTGCATTTCCTCTTTATTTGTATTTTAGGCAAATGAATAATATCTCTTGGAGTTGTACAACAAGTGGATCGCGATTTTTCTTTTAAAGGTGTTTTATTAACCGAATGACTGCTGTTCTCTTGTATAATATCCTGCTGTATTGCTTCAACTGAAGCGGAAGTAGACGGGTGATCATGGAATATTTCTTGGGAAACTGCAGTCAGATCTGTTATCTCATTATCATTATTAATTATTATCATTCGATTATCGTCGTTGTCCAACTCTTCATCTGGTGGCTGGTCTGTAACCTACGATGGTAAAAAATCAGCGTCTGAGAAGGTGTTCGCGTTAAAGGGATAAATTCCAGTAGTCTTAAAGGACTGTACTGCATTTTCAACAGTGCTTGCTTTTTCAAACGCTAGCTTAAATGATTCAGCAACGTTATAAACGCTGAAGGTTTCCCCTGGATGAGAAACGTCCCACGAATCCACAGCCGTATCGTAATAAGCCTTGAGTGGTCGGAAAATACATCGATCGAGAGTTTGAGTCTTATGACTGCTATGAGGTGGCAAGGTTAAAAGATGGATATGATTTGATTTTGCAAAAGTAACTGCTTCCAAACTTATGTGTGGAACATGATTATCGAGTATTAATAAGATTGGGTTAGTCTCACTTGGCTTGGCGTACTTTTGAATATGTTTCAGCCACTTAATGAAGGTAGATGTGTTCATATAACCTTTATCGGTTACAGCCATGTCGCATCCTAATGGACCACCGATTTTCTCTTTTTCTAGGGTAGATGAAGAAAGGAGGTACGACTGTTTGTCCTTGCTCCGCTGCTACTGCCTTCGCTACTTCTCTTTTTCCCGTAGGAGCTACATGTTTGTCTATCGGGGATCGTTTGCACTCCCGTTTCATCCATATTGAAGATTTGACTGGGAGTAAATTTGTACTTCTTCAATACTGCCTCCAAGTTTCTAAAATATTGGGAAAGTGGTGTTTTGTTAAATCCCATTGTTCTAGCAACACTCGTTTTGCGGGAATCCGCAGGGATAGTTTGTTCCTTTTCATAAATTCCCGCGTAAAATCTCTTCCTGAAAGTTGAGCTTCCTTCGAAAATTGATGCACAAGGTTGTTCTCCTCTGGATATTTGAACAAAAGACATTTTAACGATTTTAATGTAAGGCCAAAAAATCATTTGTCCAGTTCTATCCAATGTTGCAGTATTTCTTCCTCCTGTTGTTCGGAGAATGTTCTTCGGAATCGCCCAAGCTTCTCCACTCCCCTCTCTTCAGCCGATTCCTAAAGGTATGTACTGACTTGAGCAAATTTACTCGCACGAACATTGTGTGCGTAAATATGCTCTAATCAGTACTATTGAATTGTGTGTGCGCACATGCCAGTACGCGCACGAACGCTATCCGTCGCTTCTCGGTTTCTTCAAGTTTATCAAAGGATTTGTGTGTTCAGTTTGGACGAGGTTACGGTAGAGGTTGTGTTGTGTCTGTGCGCGTAAATATTTTATAAATTTTATTAATATTTTAATCATGGAATGGAGCAATGATATGGCGCTGGAATTAATTGACGAATATGAAAAGCATTCGATTTTATGGGATCCCAAGCATTCATTGCATTTTTCAAGAAACCAAAAATTAGAGGCATGGAGTTTGATTGCAAATAACCTAAAAATAGATGTGTTTGAGGCAAAACAGAAAATAAACAGTTTACTAGGATCTTTCCGCAGGGAAAAGGCGGAGGGAAAGAAAACCATCGGAACCGGAAAAGGTAATGTTTATTTAGTTATTATGGAGAATATCTTAACGTAATTATATTAAAAATAATAAAAGAAAACATTTCTGTGACAAAATATTTATTCAATTTGTTTTTGCAGCTCGCCATGATGTATACATTTCTAAGTGGTTTGCGTTTAATCGAATGCATTTTTTGCTGGATAAAGACGAAGTATGAACTACAATAAACACAGAAGTAATTAGGCGTAGTTATCTTGCCATGATACCTTACCATTAGAGGTGAAATATTCGGCAAGCTCATCTCGAATGTCTTTTGCCACTAATGCTGATCTTCGAGGTACATTTCTAATAGACAGTAATGACGTACTGTTGTCACCTGTTGCCGCCCTCCAGCTACCTTCTACTAACTTTCCATCTGCATATTGATCAAAAGTACCAGGAGGGGAATATAAATGTCTAGAATCATTACTTTGTCTTAAAAAATTATGTAAGTGAACAACAGCCATTACGATTCTCTCGGCTTTTTCTGGTTCTAATAGCATGGGTTTCCTTAATACCCCAAACACTGCAGACGCCAAGCCAAATACATTCTCAATTATTCTTCGTCAATCATTCTTCCTACTAAGTCGATAATTAAAAATTCGTTGGGACGAACCTTTGACGAATGTTCCCGAAAATGGCTTCATTAAATTTACACTTAAAGCAAATGCTTCGTCACCTACGAAAACGTACGGTATTTTCTTTGTTCTTCCTGGAAGGGCTGCTTCAGGTGGTAAGCCCAACTGATTGCTATCCAGTCTTTTATACAATGTGGTATGTTTAAAAATTCCACCGTCAGATATTCGCCCTGGTCCTCCTATATCAGCATATAAAAAGTTATAGTCAGCGTCAGCCACGGCAAACAAGACAATACTAAACATTGATTTATAGTTGTAAAACTCGCTCCCAGATTTGAGTGGTGCTTGTAGCGATACATGCTTTCCATCCAATGCACCTATGCAATGAGGAAAATTCCATAGTTCCTCGTACCGTTGCGAAACAGCCAACCACCCTTCTGGAGTTGTGGGCAACTAGAAAATATTAATTTCAATCAAAAATTTTATGCACTACATAATAGTATTGTTTTAGATTAACACGGAAGAAGAAACCTGTACCGATGCGGAAGATAATGATAAGAACTTGCAAATGACTCAAGGGAGTGAAGAATCGCAAACACAGCCAAGGCCAGTTATTAATGAAGAGTCGCAAATAGAGGCAGCGCCGGTCGCACTTCCACAAGCACCAAAAAAGAAATTTAAGACTTCCAAAACTACTGACCCGAGATTGGAAGAAGCTTATCAGCTAATGAAGGACTCAGCCAAGGCGCAAAATACACAAACAGATAGTTTTGGAGTATATGGGCAACATATAGCTAATAAATTAAGAGGCTACAGTAGACAAACTCAAATTGAAGTGGAGCACATTTTCAACGAAATACTGTACAATGCTGACATAGGACATTATGACACTCATTCCATGAATAATCCTCACTTTATTAGCAGTGCTCCTATAGATGTAGTTACCCACTATATTTCATCTCCTTCAACTTCCGGCATTACTACCCCTACTTTTACAAATTCAACGTGCCCTACTCCCAATTCGACTACTGCTGCCCATGCCCTGGATATGCCACATACAGACTATACAAATTTGTAAATTATATAAATTTGGTCTTTGACTTGTAGAACATTTTAATAAAATATATTACTTGACCAGAATGATTATTTATTTATCTACAAGTATACCTAGATTTATATTGTAAATAATTCTTACCTTCACATACTCCTCCAAGACTTCAATAAGAGCCAAACAAACTTCAGGAATGATCGTTGATATAAGTTGCTTTGAAACTTTAAATAAGTATTGCAGACTGGCATATGAATCTCCAGTGGCCAGGAAACGTAGTGTCAAAGCCAACCGTTCCTTCGCTGGGACAGCTTTTCTAAAAATAGTGTCTTTATTCTCTATTTTGGGGCCGAGTTTGTTGAGCAGGAACTCAAAATCGGTTGACGACATCCGAACAAAATTTTTGAAGTGACCACTGAGTTCTTGTAATTTTAGGTTAGCTATCAAAGTGGATCCATTACGTAGCTCCCTGCTTCGATAAAGCTCTGATACCCACCATCGTTTAGTTCGTTTTTTCTTCTTGGTAGTTACTATGTGCATTACTACGTATGCTGCACTTGTAATAGCAACAGAATTATTCATTAGTTCCTTTTAGCGAAACAGCCAAACTAAAACTAAAATACGCACACAACTGGAGCGGCTTTTGTGCGCACAAACAAAACAGGTTATGCGCGCTAAATAATTTCTACGCACGAATGTAGATGTGCGCACAGTGTTCGTGCACGTAAATTTGCTCAAGTCAGTACATACCTTAAGAGTCGACTCATGAAAGCCGATTTCTCTTGCTGCCCCTCTTTCGATTAGAGCTCGTGCGGTAGCGAGTTTATCTGTAGACATCGCTACATACGTCGTTTTCCGTTTATATGTTCTGAAATGAAGTTCTATTATTGAAATCGTTCATATGTTATATTTCAAACACCGTGCTCAAATATTTTATAAATAAAATTGAAAGTTCTGCACTATGGGGCAAATCTCCGCACGCGTGGCTTTGCCTCACAAACGCTGCGGGTTTTTGCCTCATTCAGCACCTTCAAAATAAATCGTTCGCACAACTTTTGTAAACAGAGCGATGCAAATCGCATGCACACAGAAAGGAAGCTAATTAGTGATGCAATCAATAGATAATTCAATTTAGAGAAAACATAATCACAAGCACCTAATTTTTCTACTGAGTTACTAAAATTTTTACATCAAAAGAACGAAAAATAAACTAACCTCATTTATTTCGCTTACAACCATCCGATTTGCTTCAAATTTAACGTCACACTAAACATCTTCAACGCCGATCTGCTGTTTGGCGGCCGGCGCTGATATCGTTCGCGGGCTATTTAAAAAGACGGTGCGTGGCTTTGCCTCGTGCGGGGTTTGGCCCCATCTACCCTAATATAAAATAAATTTTAAATAAATTTCACAAAAACACTTGCACTGAAAACCATCATTGTATGCATTCATATTCAACTATTTAAGTAACTTTAAAAAAATATTTACACTATTTACTGTGTGGAATGAATTAAAGGAACAGATAACCAATTATCTTTATAAGGCAAAAGTAAACACTTTCCTTTTATGTCAGTAAGTGGCCAAGACTTTAACTTAGTAGACAAATTGTGAACTAAAACAATATTAAAAACATTTGAACTGAAAGGATATTCATAAAAAGATGAAGACGATTCGTAATATCTACCAATAGTTATTGCATTTTTGTCAAAATTCGCTCTTAAAATATTTTCTATTTGTATCACACAATCTTTTATAAAGCAATATGAATTTGATTTCATGTATTCATGAATACATAACAAACAATTTTCTTAAATTGCCTAAAAAGTTTATTTCCTAAAACTGGACCGTTATTGTGTTGTAGCTGAAAGCTTATTTCATTTTCTGATATCATATTGCCTTGATAATTGTTTAAATAGTCTCTATCAATTTCATATATTCTACGACAAATTTGTTGCAACGGTTTTCTAGATGATTTAAGCAAAAGTTTTAAATTGCCTAAATAGCTTTCACATTGAAATGCTGAAAAAGTATCCAACGGACCATATCTTAAAACGTCATCACTTAAGTGACTCATGCCCGTTTTCACCGCATACCTAAAGTTCTGCTTAAAATATAAGTGTTGCTTAAAATGAAAATTCAGTTTCACCGCCCCTTAAGCAACGTTTAACTCAAGTTGGCATTGCTTAAATTTAAGCCTCTCTCGCCGAGGGCTTAAATATTTTAAGTCGCTGTTTAAATTTGCGCACAACAGCTTTGTGACATTTGACAAGAAAAACACCTTATAACTTCATCGAAGAGGACCTACTTCCTGGTAACCCATTATGCTTTTGGAAGATATATACAATGATGATTTGGACATTCTGGATGTCATTGTGTATGGAATACCACGAATCATCATTACAAGAAAAAATTATTTTGATGAGCTAGATGAATTAACTTTTTTCGAAGATTTAGGCTAACAAAAACTACTACACTTCAATTATTGGCATGTCTAGAAGAACAATTAGAATTTCCTAGCGATATGTAAGTTGTATACGTATGTCAAAAAATGTTTTTACCATATTTTTGTTTAGAAATAACAGTGTATCTCTGTCTTCGATTTTATGCAAGCTCGGGACACTTAAGTGCTATTGCAGACTATGTTGGAGTATCAATACCCACTGCTTCAAGATTAATAAAACGGGTGTCAGCAGCAATTGCAGGTTTACATGAGCGTTTTATTAAAATGCCCAGTGAAAATGAATTCGTTGCAATACAGACAAATTTTTATGCAACAGCTTCATTTCCAAGAGTAATAGGTACCATCGATTGTACTCATATAAAAATTCAATCACCAGGTATTTGTAGTATGTTTTAATGCTATATTTGCTGAATATATTTTGTTATATATTATTTAGGTGGTATTGATGCTGAAATTTTCCGTAATCGTAAATCATATTTTTCCATAAATGTTCAAGCAATTGCAAATGCGGATATGATATTTACAGACATAGTAGCACGTTGGCCAGGTTCTGTTCATGATTCCACCATTTTTAATAATACTGCAATCAAAACAAGGTTCGAAGAAGGGGAATTCACTAATAACTTTTTACTAGGT
Organism: Holotrichia oblita; assembly: GCA_023690525.1. Lineage (NCBI taxonomy): Eukaryota > Metazoa > Arthropoda > Insecta > Coleoptera > Scarabaeidae > Holotrichia > Holotrichia oblita. The sequence continues at coordinate 119,603,024 of CM043016.1, read as the reverse complement.
AAACTAATTCATACGAGAAAACATTTGTACCTCAAGAATTTTTCTTTAGGGACAGTGGTTATCCATTGAGAAATTATCTTTTAACACCACTAGCAAATCCAGTGGCTAGAGCTGAGCAATTGTATAACGAATCTCACATTAGAACCAGAAACTGTATCGAACGGGTATTTGGTTTGTGGAAAAGACGTTTTCCAGTACTTGCCTATGGGTTACGTTTAAAATTGGATACTATCCTCACTGTTATTATTGCAACAGCTGTTTTACACAACATAGCACGTGAGATGCATGAGGATTTACCTGAACCTCCAGAGGATCTTAATGTTGATGAACTTAATTATTTAATTGCCACAGGAAATATTAACGAGTTATTTGACAATTATATACAAATAGTACATACATTTTCTATATGCAGAGATTTTGTTGTAGGAGTATGAAGTTGTTGTGGAGTATATTTTTTCCAGGTATTATTTTGTAACTCTCCATCCTACAAGTTAAAAATAATATATATAATATAATAAAAGTAATATTTATAATACTGTACATTTATTATTTGGGCTTCTTGACACTGATCATTAGTTGTTTCCTAAAATGAATAATACTTTATAATTTTACATTATTTTACAATAAATTTTTTATAGGTACCTCATCTGGAACTATTTGAAGAATTATTTCTTCATCTTCTTCCCCCGATAATCTAGAATCTGTGGTTATGGAGTGAAGGTACATATTTGAACGTTCTAAGGCACAGCGAGTCGTATCTGTACTTGACGATTGAAGATAAGTAGACGCAGTGTCTATACAAGAACTTGTTATGTTCTTATCTTTGTCAAATGGATTATGCAAACCATACACAGTTTTCTTATTCATCATTGACATAACTAGATCATGTGTTGGATCCTTTTGCACGTGAAAAGTACCACCACCAGTGCGATTGATTTCCTTTGCTTCTTCTGCAGCTGTTTTTCTTGTTTCTTTTTTCTTGTTATTATAAAACTTTTTAATTGATTCAATCGATCTGTAATTGTTGCTTGGTGCAGCAGCATTAAACTGTTTTGTAGTTTTGTCCCATGTAGTTTGTTTTTTCTCACAAGATATTAAGTCAGTCTTTTTATTCTCAATAATATTTTTATATTGATGTATTATACTTAATAATAATACTTTTCAGCAGTAAAATTTGCAGACCGCATTCTTTTCTTTTGGGGCTCCATTGGTTCCATAATGTGACGTACAGCATGTGATCATTACCACTCATGACATAACCTCAGTCAAACAACTTCTACATTATAAACAAGTACAAACGAACTAATATGCAAGCATTTGAACTAAAAATCGAACTTACAAAAGTAAACTTAACATTTTGTCCGTGAAATGAAACACGTTTTAAGTAAAACTTTAAAAATTAAGACTACTTTACTAAGCTGTGCTTAAAACAAATGCGGTGAAAATGGGCATCAGAACATGTACATTATAAATTAAAATTTCTGAACCGTATAATTTTTCTCCGTGTAATGCATATAGTAGCTTGGTTGCTAGTTCACACTTAGATTCTCTCATATTACTTTCAACAAACATTAAGCATAGTATGGCACTATGAAGCAAAAGAAAATTATTATAAATGCTTACATCGATTATATCTTTTAATACTACAATTCCCGTATACAAAAGGAAAGTTCTGAACTCTGTAGCTTTAAAACGAGCTAACTCGGACAAAGCTTGGCTTGCAATTAATTTCGCTTGGTATACAATCTTTTAAAGCTAACAATCTGGTTGACAACAATTCATCTACTCTGCTTGGTAGTCTGACAATTAAACTACCTGCAACCCAATAATTTAAAAGTTTACGCATGACGCCCAAGCAAACATTATGCATTAATCAATTGGATAGTTTTGTACCATATTGATAACTAAATGAAGTAGAGGAGAAATTCCGATGTGTTGATCCTCAGCGAGTTGTGCTCTAAAAGACTCATCACTTCGTTTTGTACTGTGTAATTTTTTTAAGATTAGTCTACCCTTTACCACAGTATATATTCAAGCAGTAGTTTCACTTCGTGTCGGCACCTTTGATCTTTTGATACAAAAGCGTAACACGCGCATTGCAATGCGCAATGTCGCATTGTGGCAGATTGAAAAATTAATAATGATAAAAGCGGCAAAATTTTGAATCCTGAGTTGGCAATACAGTACATCGAATTCTCTAACACGACAACACATATACTTTTATAGGTTATTCAAACGATAAATGCAGATGCAGATAAATGTAAACAATCCTAATTCCAAATTTTGCCATTATGCGACATTGCGCAATGCAATGCGCGAGTTACCGTTTTGTATCACAATTTTCGAGGAGTGCAACTACTGCTTGAATATATACTGTGCCTTTACATAGTCGCCATATTCAACACATCGATCACAGGATGCATAACCTCCAGGAGATTTTATACATTTTTATATAAGCTTTCGCAGACGCGTCACACGTAAAACTGTGAATTTTAATGCAATATTTTCTACTATTAAAAAAAACCTTCTTTTAACATTTGATATTCATTAATGAAATCTTCAAAAAACAAACTTAAAGGTTTATACCTACAGCAAATGGTTGGACATTGCTAAAATTTTTATAAGAAAATTTTTATAATATAGGCCACAGCTGAGTATTAGAGCTTCTGTACAAGGGAATGCCATCTATGTTAAAACACAAAAGAAAGACATCATCAGTGAAATTCTCGTGTGTTTCAAGAAATATCTGCAACCCATGTTGTGTTCCTAGATTTACATATTGGCCAGTTTCTAAATGTTTTGTTACAAAAGAATTAGGCGTTATTAGTAACGTTCGACTGTCAAGGGGGAGATTTGGATGGTAAGGTGCTAAAATATGCAAAAGGCCTGTAATTGCAGAATGTGATACCTTTTGTGATGTGCCCCAGAACCGTAACTGAAGCCTTATACATCTGTCATTTAGATACAAAAGTTTTAATTTAAACTTGGGCATGTTGGAAAAATTACTAGTTAATATAAATAAATGTGCGTACTTACAACTAAATAAAAATAGGTACGATATTAAAAGTAATATTTGAATTTAAATTCTCACATGTCTTCGAATTATTGGTAGATATAAACGAATGTGCATAACACTTATACCTAAATCCACTATTAATGGTAATTTATTAATTTACTATTTATTTTCTCGTTGTTCCTGATTCTTTAACCTCTTTGGAGCATGTTTTAGCCGAATTTTTATGGCATTATCGACTTGCACTTCTGTTCCAATGGCACCAGTTAACAAGACAGCATCTAAAATATACGTAATAAAGTATACTCATACATGTCACACAATTAAAAATATCACTAATATATTTGTTATTAATGAAAATTATCTGTTTAACATAAACTCTGAATGAATAAACATGTAATGTATGTATTTCACATAACTCTTTTTAAGTTCTGTTTAAGTTAGCAATACTGTAGCTATGCTATACCACAATACATATAAAACAATATGATTCATACAAATTTCTCTAATTTACTATATACAAAAATACTACTGCTACAAAGGATAGCTTTACAAAAGGCGGTATAATAATTCAGGAGAAAGCAAAACCCAAATTTTATAGTTTATTCACTGGAATATCGTTATAATCTTCCCTTGAAACTTGAAATAACACCGTATGTCATAAATAGTAGGTACCTGCATATTAATATTATGAACCTTAAAATCTAATACTTGATATATATATATATATGTCAATACCCTTCTACCCTTTAGGGTGTCAATTGAGTACATTTCTAATCTAGTTCACATGTACACAAATTTTTTCCATAAATTTCTATCACTGGCCACTAATCTCGCTTCCCTCCAGTTCTTTCCTCTTTTCTGGATGCTGTGTCCAATGGCATGGTCCCATTCTTGTTTCGGTCTTCCTCTTTTTCTTTTTCGCAGTACTTTCGCTTCATATATTAATTTAACTGGTCTAGTATGCTCCATTCGTTGTAGATGGCCCCACCAACTCAATTGCCGCTGCTCGATGAAGTCCAATATAGATGATATTTTTAGTGTTTCTCTCGTTTGCGCATTTCTCACTCTATCTTTTCTTGTTACACCGCACACTCTTCTTAAAAATTTCATTTCTGCCGCTTGGATTTTGCTTTTTTGTCTGTTATTGAGTAGCCATGATTCGCATCCGTATGTCAGAACCGTTCTATAAACTGCCTTGTAGACTTTTATTTTGGTATCTTGTGAAATTTCTTTTTTAGAAATAAAGTTCCTATTCATCGAGTAATACAACTTAGTTGCCTTTTCAATTCTTCTGTTAATTTCTGATTCGTTTTACCGGTGTTTTCTATCGGTACACCTAGATAATCGAACTCGTTCACCTGTTGTATGTCCGTTCATCAATTTGGATATTTAGTTGTTCCTCGCATGTGGACATTACTTTTGTTTTATTTTTATTTATGCTCATACCTTTCCCTTTAAGTACTTTATTCCATATATCTATATTCTCTTGTAGGCTCTTTTTGTTCTCGGCTATTAATACTATATCGTCCGCAAAAGCTGCCTCCGATATCTGTATTCTCTCTAGGTTTGGGTTTTTTTCGTTTGCATTGAGCATTGTTTGATAACATCGTCCATGAATACTGTGAACAGTACTGGGCTTAGCCCTCCTCCCTGCCTCAATCCTTCTTCAGTTATAAATCTTTTGGATCTCATATTGTGTCTGATTACATAGTTTATATTGTTCTTGTATAGCCTTTGGATATTACGGATTATTTTATTACTGACTCCCCTTGCTTCAAGACTTTGCCATACATTATTTCTTGGTGCACTATCAAGGGCCTTTTCTAAGTCTATGAACGCAAAATATACATTTTTCTCTTGTTGTAGTCTTTTGTCAATTATTTGCTTTAACGTGAATACATGATCTTGTGTACTTCTTCCTGGTCTGAATCCACTCTGTGACTCCGAGATTAATGGCTCAATGATCGGTCTTAATCTGTTATTAATTAGCTGTTCATATATCTTGACAACTGTACTAAGTACCGTTATCCCTCTATAATTGTTACAATCTCTAGGATTTCCTTTTTTATATACCGGTGTTATTACTGCCACTTCCCAGTCTTCTGGTATGTCTTCATGTTTCCATGCCATATTTAGGATCTCCAGAAGTATCTTGGTTCCGGTTTCGCCAATGTTTTTGATCATTTCAGGCACTATTTTATCATTTCCGGGAGCTTTTCCATTTTTTAGTTTTTTAATTACCTCAGACAGTTCTTCTAAGGTAATTTCGGTGTCTTCATCTACTATATTTGTTATTTCTGCAACAGTCTCCTTGTTACTGTTACTTTTACAGCAGAGCAATTCCTCAAAATATTCTTTCCAACGGTTCATTATCTTTTGTTCATCTGTGATTAACTCTTGCTGTTTGCTGTATATGCTTACATTATCCACTGATTTTTCCTTACTGTACGATTTCAATACTTTGTAGAACAGTTTTTCGTTACCTCTACTATCTCTCTCCATTCTATCACCGAATTCTTTCCATTTACTTGCTTTTGCTTTCAACACTAATTCTTTTGCTCGTTTACGTTGTCTTTGGTATATTACATATTGTTCAGGTTTCCTATTCGCTAAGTACTGTCTCCATAATTTCTTTTTGTTTTTAACTTCTTCTTTTATTTCGTTCGTCCACCATGCAGTCTGCTTCCTTATATTACATGTTTTATATACTCCGCATATTTCGCGGGCTGCTTCAACAATTATGCCTTTGAATATATTCCATTTTTCTTCTAGATTCGCTAGCTTAAGTCTCTTTATATTCTCGTTTATATGTATTTCCTTAAACTAATTGCTCATATTTCCTGGCCGTTTCACATTCCTTTAGCTTATATGTCTTTATTGATGTGAACTCTATTTTCTTCGTTTTGTTTGCGTTCTTGTGTTTGCCGTCTATTTCTTCTTTGACTCTAGCTACAACCAAATAGTGATCGCTGTATATTTCTGCTCCTCTTCTGACTGTGACATCTAAAACACATCTTCTATTTTCCTTTTCTGTCAAAACGTAGTCAATTATAGAGTGTTCCCCCTTATTGTGTTGTACACGCGTATATTTGTGGATATCCTTGTGTTTAAAGAAGGAGTTGGTCACTGAAAGCCTATGATTTAGACAAAAGTCCAGCATTCTCTTTCCATTATCGTTTCTGGTTTCCTCCCCATGTTGTCCTAAAGCTGCCTTATATCTGTCGTTGTTTTTGCCAACTCTGCTGTTAAAGTCACCGGCAATAAACAAAGTCCCTCTGGCATCCTCCGATGTTGATGTCAGCTCCTCCCAAAATTTCTTTTTCCTCTGACTTATCGTTAGGTCCATATACTGATATTATTGTCATCATCTTCTCTTTACTATCCTTAAGTTCCACTACTAATACACGCTCTGATACGGCTTCCCATCTGCTTATGTTACATTTCAAGTTTCTATGTATTATTATACCTACTCCAGCTGCTGCTCTATTACTCGTATTCACTCCACTATGTAGCAAAATGTGGTCATTATCGAGTACTCGTTCCCATTGACCTTTCAACTTTGTTTCGGTTATACATAATATTGTTAGACCTGTTTCTTCGATTCACTTGTAAGTTCGCATTCCTTACAATGTAAACTTCTAACATTCCAAGCCCCTAATTTCCATTCTCTTTTTTTTGTTTGAAGTATCAATTCCTTGTCTTATAATGTATTCATTTCCGTCCGTACATTCCGTTTTGTCCGCGTCCATTGTCCTTGCCGTGTTTATATTTTGGTCTCCGTTTATATGTTGGTTTCTTAGTTTTTTTTTTAGTTTTATTGTCTTTCGTTAGTATTAGCTTCTGCTCATTTTTATCCCATTTCCACTCTTCATCCCCTATATATAATTTCCGGAATCCAAATTTGATCCTCTTGCCATCCTTCCTTTCTTGCTCTGCCCTGGCTCTGATTATTTTTTGTATGTCTCTGTCTTGTTTAGATAAATCATCAGATGATAAAGACCTTCTCGCCTTCCCTTCCTTTCAATTTGCTTTTATTTAGCATAACTTCACTCTTATCTGCAGCACTTTCCATTTGCATTAAATAAGTACTTTCTCCTAGCTTGGTCACTCGTTCCGTTTTAACTTTAACTTGCAACTCATTTTCTAGAAATTGTTTCACCTTGGTCTTTATTTCCTCCTGGTTATATCCGTCTATTGTTAGTCCTTGTATCACGACATTATTCCGTCTTTTTTCATTTCTAGACGCTCCAATCTATCATCCAGTACCGTATAACGGGGCTATATCGGACGCGTAGGGTAATATCGGACGTGACGAAGACTTTTATAAATCTGGTTGTTTAACAGTGCAGTTTAATAAAATCAACGTTAAACATCGTAGTGCAGCAAACCTAATAGATCAGCTAATCAGTGTTAAACGTGTGTTTGATTAAAGGTAAGTTAACTTATCTTTAAAAAAGTACTGAATTCACATCGTCATTTTCCATTTTTCGTGAAGTCCTAAAAAACCTCCGTCTGGAAACAAAACTATTAAGAATATGAGTTTCCGACAATAAATAAAGCTTTAGAGGTTATGTTTCTTAACCTATATCAATATAAATTGTTTCCATTACCAACGAGGTTTTCTTAAAAAACTGAATTACTGGAAAAACTCATTTTTGTAGGGTAATATCGAACATCATGCCACGACGTTTTATCCACAAATTAGGCACGTCTCATCGAAGGGATTATCCTCGTGAACGTTTAGAAAACGCTTTGAGGGCTGTAATAGAAGAGCACATGTCATTTGGACAGGCGGCCGAACAGTTTTCCGTTCCCAAAGCGACACTATACGACAAATATCGCGGCATGCATGGGGACTTGTTGGGGCGAAAGCCTGCCATGTCGGTGGCGGAAGAAAGGTATATTGTTACTGCATTGCTCAAAGCTGCTGAATTTATAGTACCCTTTACAGAAAAAGATCTAATGGATTTTGTAGAGCAATATATTACTAGAAAAGGTATCAGAATAAAGGAATTTAAGGATAATAGGCCCGGAAGGGATTGGGTTAGAAATTTTTTAAAGCGTAACTCGGTGTTGTCGCACCGAAATTCCCAGAACATTAAAAGATGCCGTGCTGATCTTCAACCAGAGATTATAATAGATTATTTTGAACATTTAAGAACGACTGTCGAAGGAGTGCCCAGGGCGAACATTGTCAATTTTGACGAAACAAATATAACAGATGACCCTGGGCGGCAGCAGGTTTTCGTGTTTAAAAAAGCAAAACATGCAAGTCGTGTGATGGATTTTTCTAAACCATCCACCATGTATTCCATCCACTAAAAGTTCAATGGCGCAAATGTTTAACTGAATGGAAAAAAAGAAATCGTGAAGTTCTGCCAAAAAATGAATTTTCGAAGATGCTACAGAAATTGCTTGAAAGCTGCCAAGAAAGGTTAAGCGAAAATATTCTCTCCGGATTTAGGGCCACAGGTATTTCCCCATTTAATCCCCAAGTTGTCATGGATAAAATAAAACCCAGAACCTTTGCACTTAATGAGCCTGGGACTGTCAGAGCTTTAGAGGAAAGTTTTACGCAAATTATTACTGAGAAAACTACACTCACAGAGAAGACCATTTCTACAAGACGAAAAAAGATAGACGTTCCTGCCGGACAGTCTGTTACAGTCACGGATCTACTGGAACAAGAAAGATCAACAACTCGGTTGGCGACAACGAGTGAAACAGTGGATGAAGAGGATGTGGACATTATTTCTGCTGGCTCTTCCCCGCAGGAGTCATTTGACGATGCTAAAACTATTGATGATCCCATGACTGACTTCAAATACCAAATAAGTAAACCCTGTGATATTAAAAAAGGATGTTTTGTTATATGCAGTTTTATTTATGACAAGGGCACAAAAAAAGAGATTGACAAATGTTTTGTCGCGAAAATTTTAGAAATAAAAAAATCTCTTATAGTAATTAGTTGTACGAGACAGTATAAAGGTAAAAAAAATGTCTTTGTATTTCCCGATATTTTGGACATGCAGACGGTCAAATTTTTCCAATTAAAATATACATTACCGGATCCGAAGATTAGTAGGGGAATTCACACATTTGGCGAAGATGTTTTATAATGTCCGTGTTTATGCTTAATTTTTAAAATGTTACCTACTTTTATTAATATGTTTACTTTTCAGAATGTTATAATTATTTTAATATCTATGTTTAGGCACTTTTGATAATATTATTGTTTATTATCAAGCAATAAAAGTTTATTCTTTGTTTATAGATGAATAAAACACGTTTTATATCACTTATTATAATCTCCCTTACTACAATCCTCCCTAAAACCACTTCTTTTTATGTTTTTATTCGTGCGACAAAGGCTTATATGTATTCCTGTATAGAACAGGTACCATTTTCTATTGAAAAACCACGTCGTTCAAAATAATCCCACATGTACTCATCGGACGCTAAACTTAAAAAAAAGGTGGTCTTGGAGGGAGAATTCCATTATTAATATAGTGCTATCAAATACCTTGAACAAAAGGCTGCCTTGACTTTTTTTGCGTGTTTTAAGTATTCCTCCCTACCTGCTTTACACCAAAAAACGCTTAAAAATCGTCCGATATAACCCCGTTATACGGTACTGTTATTCGTTTTTTCAGTTCGGAATTCTCCATTGACAGCTTTTCGTTGTCTTCCCTTATTTCATTAAATTGCTGTTTATATTCCTTCTGTTTCTTTCTCATTTCTTTCGCTAAAGTCTCCATTGTTAATTGGATTGCTTCCATCATGTTCTTCATAGCTTCTATATTATCCTCCACTTTCTTCTGTGCTTTTATCGGCGATCTAGCTACCTTCTTGCTTCTACTGAAGGCATGCTCATCATCCACCTCTTTAGTGCATTTTCTCTTCCTTTCGTCTGTAGAGTTTTCGTCACTATCTTCGGAGCGTCCCATTTCACTATGTTATTTATTTATTTCTTTTGTTATTTACGTCTTTTCTTAGTCCGGTCCTGCCTTTTCTATTTTTAGAATTTATGCGAAACTACCAGCCGTTTTTCTTACCGATATGTTTTAACACCGCGCAAGAAACCAAGCCCCGGTCAACCCGTCGCAGGTTTAGCTTCTATCGGCGTATTCCCGAACAATCACACTTATACAATTATTAATAATTTTATCACTACTGCTACTTTGCACTTACTGTTACTTAGTTTACTCCTACTTCTTACACTTCTACGCACACCTCTTATCACTGTGTTAATTTAAACGCTCGTAATTTCGCAGTGTATTGAGTTTAATTACGGAGCTATTCTTTACACACACTGCTGGTTACTGTCCAGAGCCGTACTCCCTAATACTTGATATAACATTTGAAAAAACTGAACTACCGCCCTTTGTGAACCAAGATTTTGACATATATATTGTTATACTTACTTAGAACAACTAGTAGCTGTACTCGGCAGCTAGTCTATTCGACAGTAAATATCTCAATATGATATTTGTTTTATTTACGATATCTCTCCCTCCCAATGTGGCACAATATGAAGTCTAGAATAAAAGTAAAATGTCACCATGTCTGGTAAACACAGAAATAATACAAGAAAAACATAAAATAGATAGGTACCAGAGCTAAAAGTTGGTCCTCGTTACTTAAATAATCTTCAAGTACTCTAAGTTCTGTCAAATTTCGGACTGGCAACTTCACTGGAACATCATCAATATTTATACGGCAATCAGTTTTATTTTGTTTAATTATACTAATAATTTCCGCATTCTGCGCTTTTATGTGCAGTAGCACATTTAATATTTTCTTAAAGTCTAAAGGCAAAAAGTATAACAAGATATTAATGCAATAATAGCTCATACCCGATATATTTTTATCTTCCGATTTGCCTGCTAGAGGTGTATTAGTGTCTACGGTACTGGTATGTGTTACTGAAAGTACTTCTTCGAAAACTTCTTTTTGTGAACAATTGATTGACTCAATCTCGATTTCTTAAAAAAAAATGTATTTCTTATATCACTTCTATACAGGAACGCTAATGGTTAACGCTTTATGTACATTCTTCTGATATTTTATTACTCAAATTTTAGTAGTTATTGCAAAAAAATATTTTAGAAATATTAAAAAAAGATGGAATATTAGGTATTGCAAAAGTGTTCTATGTATGTAGGTTTAATTGTCATAAAATAAACAATTTTGCGACATCACGTGTACTTGCATACCTGTTATTTCTTACATCCACCTAAACTGTAATGTTTTTGTAGAAACTTTACTAAAGAACTGCATTACAAAAAAAAGTATTTGTGATTCATCTCTTTACACATATGTAAAGAGAATTTAGAATTTTTTTTTTTGGAATTTACTTTCAGCCAATAAAATAGTAAAATGCTAAGGTAATGATTAATGATTCACTTACTATCTGACACATCAGCATGTTTTTTCTTTTTGAGCAGGTGGTCTATACCTACTATTTTTGGTGCAGGTTGCATTTGATCTATTATAGTGTCTTCATCGCTACTGTAGTATAACCTCTTCGGGGGAACAGAAATCCGTTTGGAAACTACAATTTCATTTTCACTTGCAACATCAGAAGTTATTTCTGCCCTTTTTAATTTGCACCGAGCTTTATTATATTAGTCTACATAAAATTAAAATCAATCATAAAAATATTCACAACGTGATGTTACATATTCTTTTTTTAATGTGGTGGGCGCTTAGTTGCAGAGACTCCGTAAGCTGTATCGCTTGCCTGGCTATCACTGCAACTATCGCGGTGTAGTTTTGTATGTGTATGTTGTGTTCAATTGGCTTTGTGACAGCATCATATCGCCTTTTATGATGCCGCGCTGTTAATCATTTTGCTCCCAACAGCGAATTAATTATTAATATTAATGTAAAATGAATGAAGTAAATGTTTTCTTAGTACCTAATCTCTAAGAAAAGGCATAATTATTAAACTAATAGTTAGTTTTTTATCTGTTTCAAAAAATAATCGTTGAACTTTATGCAGTTTCCAATGTTCTGTCGGTGGCTCTCCTTTTTTTAGGGCTTTATCAAAGTGATCCTGCTGCTTATAGGGAGGCCACCAGGTTTCTCTTTTTCGTGGCGTTAACCATTTCTGATGAACAAGGGCAAGACCGCCACCTTCTCCTTCAGAAAATTCAATTCCAATGAATGCCATTGTGAATTGTTTAATTATTACGTACTGTTTTGTTAACTACAACTTATATAGTATCTACCACCATGAAACAAACAGAAATAAACTACTACCACAACCTTCACTTAAAAGATATATCACGCGTTGCGTTGTACGATTAATATTGAACTACAATTATTAAACTACTACCACCAACTAATTACTTAATATTTAACAGATATAACGCGCGTAACGCGTTAGAATCGACGGCACTAATCATTATGACAAAACGACACTAAACCGTGACTAAACCTAGGTATAGACACAAAACGGTGGACACACTACAAAAGGACATGAAATGCTTAAGCAATTTCCAACTTCTAAAGTGAGTTCGTTCTTTCAATGGCTTTTCCAACAGACAAATCATATGACATAAACTAGACCAATAATAGCGCTGGAAAGGCACATGATCATCACAAGGTGATCACAAGACCGCGCGTAACATAACGGCGCGTATTTCAAATGTTTCAACGCATATATACGATCTAATATTATTGTTGACGCGATACTATATTTGAACATAAATACGTACAACAAAAATAACAAAGTTCAATAAGCTAACGAGATAAATTTGATTGCAGCATATGCCAGATCATAATTCATTACATTGTTTTCTAAGTAACTATTTGCGTTACTATATAAAGCGTATATAATTTTAATTATTTTAAAGAGCGTAAATTGACACCTGGTATCGACGTCTAATGTACGTAACCGATCGACTAGGTTAAATTAACACCAAGTATCGACGTCTAATGTACGTATACAATCGACTAGGTTGAATTAACACCAAGTATCGACGTGTACTACACCATAGTTGACGTGACTCTGCTAGCTGGGTATCACAACCCAACTTATTCCATGGCAAATCTGGAATATCATGTGATTGTAACGGTTCCCTATTTCGAGAGTTTGCATACGTGAGATGTTGGTGACATAGTGTAATTTTTTGTCTTATCTGATTGACCATGCTAGGCCAAAACAAAGATTCCTGTGCCAATTGTATACATTTATGAACTCCTAGATGACTATAATGTATACGATTTAACATTTCCTTTTGTAGAGTTTCTGGAACTACTATCGCTTTACCTTTAAATATCAAATCATCAACAACCGTTAGCTCTGACTTGTATAGATAAAACGGTTTGGTAGATGGTCTTGTAATTTTTTGCTTGAATTTGGCCATTCTTTTAAAATGAGTTCTTTCAGATCTTTCAAAATTGGATCCTTTTCTGTTTCAATTTTATATTCGTTAATTGCGTTTAATTCCATTTTAATTAAACATACCTGACTTTCTATCTCTTCATCGAAGTCATTCATTTCACTTTCTGCTAAAAAGACTCGTGACAAGGCATCCGCCAATAACAACTCTTTCTCCGGTCTATACCGAAGTTCTATGTCAATTTATTGCAATTGTAACAGCATCCTTTGAAGTCTCGCAGAACACTTTTTCAGTGGCTTCTTAAATATTGCTATTAATGGCTGCTGCTCAGTTTCAACTATTACTCTTTGACCAAACACATATTGATAAAATTTAGTCAAACCAAAACAAATAGCATACAGCTCTTTTTCAATCTGCGCATAGCGAGTTTGAGTTTCGGTTAATGCTTTAGACGCATATGCACATGGTAAGTTGCAAAAGACAGGCTCCTACCCCTGATTTGAAGCATCCACTGATATCACTATTTTTTTATTTATATCAAAGAACTGTAGTACCGGTTTGGTAGTAAGAATATCTTTAAAGTCTTTAAAAGCCTCTTCTTTTTTATCATGCACTCACCGTAGGATGTCAACCGTCAAAATTCTGAATATGTTTTCGTATACACGCTAACAACTTGAACTACGAAAGCCTATTGATAGGCGAGGGTGGTGGGAGTTAAAATTAAATGTATCCATTTCTCCTATTGTCAACTTTTTATATAACAGGAATGTCATTGGTTATGTCAGTTACTTTACCGAATCATCAAACTTTACCCTAAGAGTTAGGACGTGTACCGTATATAATACATTAGGTACCGGATTAGGACCGGTGGTATTTAACGGTTATGTGATGTTGCTGAAATGTTTTGAATATTTTCGGAACGCGATTGGTATATTGTCGTTGCTCGCTTCGTTAGCTGTCAAATATTTCTATTAGGTATGTACATATTTGAAAAAATTATCTTTATTATACGTTTTGTAATGAATAAAAACATTTTATTTCGTAGTTTTAATGAATTATCACATAATCATCTCCCATACTTGCTTCTTATTGAACATGGGAGACACAAACTTATGCTGCATTTCTTCATAAGTATTTATTAACAATAATATGGCGTAGTGTGTCCACTTATCTGAAATACATATATTAATATTAGCAACAATGATTTGAGGGGAAGCAAAGTTTGAATGTACCAGTAGAAACAGAGTCATCACTAATACTACAGTTGGATGTCGCCCTATCACATGTCTCTGGCTCACCTCCATGATTTTGATCATACGTTAAAGCTACGCCCTTTTCGTTAATTATAATGTGGTCGTATACAGCTAGACACGAATGTAATGATACATGAGCCTCTGTATTTACATAACTATATGTGCTAGTAGGGGAATTTGGGGCAAAACGGACCCCTAAGAGAAAACACCAAAGTTTGTATAAAAGTAGAAATCTATTTTATAAACATATACGCAGTGATTTCCTAAAAACACTTTTTTTATCAGACTGCGTACCAAAACTACATAAATTTCATTTACTTTGCCGTAAGAAACATTATCATTAACTACATAGGGGCAAAATGAAACTACTCGATTATAGTACAGTTATGTTTATTATTAAGGGAAAACAAGTACAAAATTAATATTATTCAAAAAGTGTAAAACATCAACACAGTATTTCAAAATACAGTTGTTGAGCAAATATATAAAACAAATACATAACTATGACTCATACAATAAAACAACTTTATTCTTTGGTAAAAAATGCTGAATGAGTAGGTACCTACCTACTATTAGACATTTAATGGAAAAAAATATCTATCTACAAAACTTGGATTTTTTCATGCCGCAATTTCTTTATTTTCAAACGCCCCAAAACTTCATTCATAAATTCTTCAAACACGTCAGGTACCTCAGGAAAAACAAAAATATTTTCACTCTGCCTATATTGCCTAAGAAAGCTCACGGTAATAGAGTTAGTCTTATCGTTATCTTTACTAATTTCTGTAATTTTAGCAACAAATTGTTTTTTTCCACGTCTGCTTTTCATTAGGTAGTTCTGTTAGGGTAAAGTCTTTTTCTTTAATATGATTTTTAGCATTGATTTGTTGTAAAGTAAATTCGACCGGTTTAGGATAAAATTCAAAGTCGCTGTTATCTTCCGAATCTGATGATTCTTGGCATAAATCCTCATTAACATCACCATCAGAACTGGAAGAGTCACCTACTTTTTCTTGTTTTCTTGATCGTAAGTTCTCATTTAGAAGCAAGTTTCGCCTAGCAGAAGATGGCTTCACATTTTTTGTTGTTGAAGAAGTTTTTAAATCATTCAAATTTGGTGTTGCCGTTAAGATCATCGTTTTCCCTCTTTTCTGTATTCGATTTTGTCGCGGACCTGCTTTTGAAATGGGTATTATATCTCGCGGCGTATAAGATTTTCCTACAGTTCTTGCAGTCATTTCATTTGGAAATTGAGGCGAAGGTGTTCACTCCTTGGAACACCCTGGAATAGGTGACTGAGAATCTTCTTGTCTCTCGGCTGTAATGTGTGATGGCGACTCTACGATATCTCCTCTATTCAAAGGAACGTCTCTATTTGTTGTTTCAGTAGGTGCAAATAATTCTTCTGGAAATATATTAGGGTCATAAGGACATATTCCGGTATTCCTAAAGCCGTTTACTGCTGTTTGGGTAGTCGCAGCGCTTTGATAAGCCTTCCCAAATAACTGACTGATTTCATACAGGGTAATGGTTTTTCCCGGATTATTTCTTAACCAATTCGTCGCTTCTTGTCCATAGTATGCGTTCAATGGAAACATAAACGCGACGTCTAGAGGCTGCAAGCGGTGAGTAGTGTGAGGTGGTAAGACAATAATATGAACATTATGAGTTCGAGCACTTTCTACTAATTTCAAATATTTGACATGCGTAGCAATGTCGCTTTGCATCCATCCACTTGGATGACATTCTACGATTGCTTCAGGTGGCAAACCGTATTCAAATGCTGGATTTCTTCTGACTCTGGGAAAAATTAACAACGGCGGCACATACGAACCGGCCGCATTAAAACAAATCTCTGCTGTGACAAGGGTTCCCCGTTCGCCTGATGTTAAGATCCCCACTTGTTTTTTTCCCTTAAGTGAAAAGATTTTTCCAGTTTTGTTTGGAACCGTTAATATTCCGGTTTCGTCACAATTGTATATTCGACTTGGGGTGAAATGAAATTGATCAAGCAGCTGACCCAGTAAATTAAAAGCTGATTCACATTTATTTTGTTAAAAGCAGAGGCTCCAGCAGCAGATGTCTTCTCGGGTGCTCTTAGTGAGATGTTTTTTCGTCTTTTTAAAAAACCATAGAGCCAGTCACGTCCAGCTAAACCTGTAGCAGAATTGAAGGAATGCGGTATGCCATTCATTTCAACATATTGAAAGGCTAAGTGCCGCAAGTCTTTAGTTCCTCAACCAAAAAGCCGGCTTTCCATATTTAACACAAAATCTGATAGCTCAGCTTCTTGCGTAGGTGTAAACGTGGGTTTATAGCGCCCTAAGGATTTTTTCGCAGATTTAGTGATACTTTTATCGGATTTTATTCGTCTAGATAGAGTAGTTTTAGGAACAGCATATAGTAAAGAGGCTGCAGAAGCCATTCCCTCTTCAGTCCAATCCTGACGATCTGATTTTCGTTTATACTGGCGCACCATGGTGGCTAAAATAATAGATAACTATTGTTTCAAATTCTAAACAATTCATGTATGAACATATTTTTCTACGGGGCAAAATGGAATATGTTCCATTTTGCCCCCATCAGACGTTTCCGCTATACCCCAACTACAGCACATCGTTTAAAAAAAGTAAGGTTATTTATTAATTGTGTTTGAAATTCAGAACACTAGCTTAGATTATTTATATAGTTGTACTTTATAGATTAAACAAATAATTTTATAGGAAAAACTTGTAAGACCGCATTAAACAATAATTTCCTTACCTTAGAAATCAAGAAGAAACGCTGCAAACCAATATACTTGCTTATATTTGACACAGCTTTTAACGTATGTTCATCAAACATTGGAAGAAAACTTTGTTCAACGTGTATTTTCATGTAGACTAGACAACAGATGTCCCCATGCACAAACATTTTTTGAACGAAATTCCGTTCTGCCCCCAGGTTCCGTTTTACCCCAAATTCCTCTACATATGAACAATATTCAGAAATTATCTTTTCGCTATTCTGTCAATAAAATTTTCATTTCACTTACAATTCATTGAATACTTTTATTTTATATAAAAATACTTACCTCCATAAACGCTTTCGAAAATTGCACCGGTAGAAATTTACCGGTCACTAGCTGGTTTTATGTTAGAATTATTCTTTTAACCGTAGTAAATTAATTTAGAAAACGTTTATTCTCAACTTTGTCTCAACATTAACAACTTGGAAAGTGGTTGAGAATAAATTAATTTACCACGATTAAGCGAATAAATTCGCCATAAAATTAGCTGAACGTCTCATATTGTCGGATTAATTAATATACGCAACAAAAACAAACATACAATTCTGCCAAACTCTGCTAACAGCTGATTATAACCGAAAAAACCACAGTTGAATGTTGGTTTCTTTGGTAGCAACCGCAGTGTACCAATTTCAGGAAACCACGTTCCGTAATTAACACATTTTCAGTGGTATTACATTTACGGAACGCTTTACCACAACCACAGTTAAAATATTTGATTTACGGTACACGCCCTTATTAAAACGTTGCTGGTTGCTTACATAGCTGCTAGCTACATACATATATGTTTTTGAATATAAACGTATAGAATGTGCGAAAGAAAGTTTATATTATGGGATAACCGAAATTGTATTGTATACTAATTGCAGCTAAGGAACCACTGACATTCCTGTCATATAAAGAGTTGACAATACTAAAATGTATACATTTAATTTTACCTCCCACTACCTTCTCCTAGCAATAGGTTTTCGTAGTTCAAGTTGTTATCCTGTATAAGCGTTTTGATTCATGCGCAAGCTAGTACTCAACTACATACCTGTTCTGCTATCTCGTACATTTCAGGTGATACACATTTAAAATCATTTTCTTCGGACATACATAAACAAAATGAAAAAAAAACTAAAAAATACTTCGCTTTTAGTTTCAGTAGTTATGTCAAAACTTACCTGTCAACATCAAAATGAAGCCTACTACTTACATTTGTTTTATAAGTTTTATTGTGCAATTTTACATATTTAGTAAATTTATTCATAATTATCAAGGTTTCAAGCTCCAATTAGACTACTGGTACAAAAAATAGTATACATACTTCGATTGCGAAGACTATTATTGCCCACGTAGCTCTCGCCACTCGGGCAATAATAATTATCTGCTCAACGTTAGTATGTAATATACTATTATATTCGACTGCATCATAGTTGCCTACTTTATGAGCTACTTTACCGTCCATAAAGTGCCACTTTAAAGTATTAGTAGTTAAAAACGAAAAAGAAAGAGAGATACGGACATTTCTGAAACTGAAAGCCGCTGTTAAAATGCACTTTATTGATGGCTGCTATTATTCAATTGATGAATTCTGTAATGTCTCTGTATTTATTTTATTATTTGTTTGTGTTAAATATTACATACTTCACATTGACTATATATTTTATTTATTGCCCTGTTTGAACGTTGTTTTAGA
The DNA here is from genome assembly GCA_023690525.1 of Holotrichia oblita. Classification (NCBI taxonomy): domain Eukaryota; kingdom Metazoa; phylum Arthropoda; class Insecta; order Coleoptera; family Scarabaeidae; genus Holotrichia; species Holotrichia oblita. The sequence continues at coordinate 119,583,937 of CM043016.1, read as the reverse complement.
TGTACATATATATTGTACCAAGCAGATTTTGCGTTTGCAAATCTAATTGCTGAAATAATAGTTATTTATGTACCAAGTTAGTAAAGTGATTCTTTATTGAACGAGTCTTAGATTTTGAGCCGAGTGAGCGAAGCGAGCGAGGCGAGTAACAGGCGAGTTCGATAAAGACACTTTACTGACGTGGTGCATACACATTTTTATCGCCAAAAATATAAGTGACAAACGATTTTTGCTTAATATCATACAGTTATGGCTATGTTGATAAAGATTAGCTGCAGGTAAAATGTTTGATTCTTACAATAAGATAGTGTTTGTTTACTTCCCAAAATGGCTATGGTAATGTATGACTGTAGTGACGGTTGGCGATAAATATTATTATTATTATTATTATTAATTTGGAAACACATAATTTCGACATAACCACTAGCTACATTCGATGATTTCCACCCAACTTGACGTTTGAGCTCATCCAGACTCATCCCACTACTCGCCATGATCGTAGTAGACGATCGTCTAAAAGCGTGACCCGTATATTTGACAGCATCTGGAAGATCCAAAAATCGCGCCACAATAGCAGGACATTTACCAAAAGTGTTAATCCCGACCGCTTGTTTAATACAGTTTCCATATTATATTTCAAAAATATTCTGTCTGTGGATATATTATCCGGAAGTAGTGAAATATATTGATTAAACAACTTCGCATAAAATATATTGGAATCACCAACATAAAATTTTCGGCCTTTTTCTGTTTTTGAAGGTCGAATATTAATAATGAAAACCCTCTCTCTTAATGTCCAACATACGTAAATCGCACATTTCATGTCTCCTACATGATCCAAATATCCCACAAATAACGACAACCTGAAAAATGCAATATTACTCTCAATATTTGTCACAACTGTCAAATTAAGACAGCTCTTATTTTCAAAAAACAGAAAAGTATGATCAGGGGCTCGAACAAAAATTTTTCGTATGTCCTCTTCTCGAAATACCAAAGATTTCTTAGGGCCGTAACCTTGTTTGTTCCTTTCATAAACGCATGTAGCTTATAAAATGAAGCTATGTTCACCCCTTTTTTAATTCTTAGCATTGTTTGTAATACAAAATGTATGCACGACAGTGTTGACGATTTAGAGATATCGGACTATTATGAAACATCAGAGATGAGATTAAACAATTACCCTTTTTAATAATGTTACCTACCACATAGTTCATGTACGCAAGCATCAATGTTTCGTTCACAGTGTTCTTCTTTGTCATCCAAGCCAATAATTTCCCATATTCCCAGTCAGCACATCTACGTAAATTATATGTAAAATTTATATTTCCCAAAAGTAAATATAATGTGCATAATATATATTGAAAACATAAAATATATGTATATATTATGTACAAATGTCCCACCTTTTTACGTAAATTTTACGTAAATTAAATATAAATATTTATATATAACGTATATATAATTTATATATGGTATATGTCAATTATACATAAAACATATGTAAGATGTATGTATAGTATACATGTATCTGCATACATAGTCTATATGTAAATAGTTATTAGTTATTTATATTTGGGAAAGATAGAGTAATTTCAGGAAATGCTCTGTGGAGTGAGATGGCTAACGTCAATAATTCGAATATGTATTTGTAATGGACGTGAGTATTAGTAGTACATTTGTATACACCGTATAATAGTACGTGCAAACATTAACTAATACAAACATCTATTATTAAGTACATATTTAAATTACTGGCAGCGACCATTTCCCTCTCTGCTGAAATTACGCTATGAAGTTGCAGTACCTACTCTTAGTTAAAGTTTCTTATTGGCATCACTGTTTCCGTCAGCAAACATCGATGTAGAATGTAACTTTCACGATAGACGATGCCGTAGAGGCAATATGTTTTAGCTTAATTCAACAATAAAACAATAATGAATTAAAAGACGTTAACAAATTCTGCTTGCATATCAATAATAAAGGACCCTAACTGCTGGTCTTATTTTATTAGAAGACCAAAGTGGCTAGGATGTTCATTAAAACAACTGTTTCAAAAAATTTTTACTATTGGCATATATCTGTTAGTTACATTGTTCCTTATTCAATGGTATTTTAGGCTTTTTATTTATCATTCTTGTTTTTGCCTGCCGAAACCATCCCTTTACCCTGTCTTCAAACACTCTTTCATTAAATATTGATTTGTGTGGCCCACTGCTTACAACTCCTACAAAGAAAATCACAATAAATATACATAAATAATTTTTAGGGCATCTGTATAGATTTTTACACAGTTCCTTTGTTTCAGCTTATCTTTAAAAAAGTAGGTATACTTGTTTTTCTTACGGTTAATTAATTTAATGATACGCAAATTGTTGAGGCTGCGTTTCCCCTTCCTCCCTTCCCAGCTGAATAGTGCGGCAACCTCGTTGGTCACCAATCTGACAAGTATTCTCTTCACAGTGTCCTCCACTGTAACCCCTCCAACACGTTGAAGAAATCCAACCTGAAAATTTAGACTGTTAATCTAACGTTGAACTACTATAGACAATATATTAAATAATTTCGCAAAAAGAGGATTAATCATACTTACAAGCATACCGCTCGCGGAATTGTCAGTATGAGAGTTTTCTAATTCCAGAAAATCATTTATATTTTGAACTGGCAATTTGTTTTCCAATTATAGTTGGTCTTCATCGGGCAGCATGTGAGAATCTTGCGATTGTTTATTTAATAAAATAGTCAACATTTCTAACATTTCTTTTACATCACATTTTATTTGTTGTATTATCCGTTCCATACGATCTACCTGACCTAAAAACAACTAAATTTCAAATATATATCATAGACAATCAATTTTCCAAGCGATTAGACTAACTCGTTCTTTTTAGACTCTGGGCAACCAGTCGAGTCGAATATGTACGAGTATATCTCGTCCCACCGAAAAAAAAGTGATGTCCTTTAGTACTGACTCAAAGTGCTATAAAACTTTATAAATATAACCCTTATGTACAACGATATATAGCCGACTGCCCTCGGGCGGTGAGTCAGTACTAAAGCACATCACTGTACATATACCAAAAAATATATATGAAAATCCCATACATCAGTTACCTTGTAATCTAGACATATCAACATTTTGCAGACATTTGTCTGTAGAAGATTCCACTTGCTTTGGAGCTGTCTCTGTTTTTGGAGGTTGGTCAATGAAGCGAATTTCAGCAGGAGCTTCTACTGGCATCAAAGATTCCTTTAATGAATGTCGTTCATCATCCTTATATCTGCATCTTTGCTTTGAAACGGGTATCTTAAGGGGTGCAAGATCACTTTCACTTCCACTTCTATCACTCTCTGAAGATGAATCATCAAGTCTCTCTGGCTTCTTTTTTCTCGACACCCTATCCCCTTTTCAGATTCAGACTCCGTTGCCAAATCGGACGTGATTTGAGCTTTCCTCTCTTTCACCAATGCTGCTTTTAAGTTATCTGCAATAATAAAAACAAATAAATAGAATAAATAAATGCGTACTGTATAAAAAACAAGTGTCTGACTTGCGTAGTGAAAAAGTTACTAGATAAAATTTGTTAATATGTATAACCAATTACAAAAATGAAGGTTAGAGATTCTACAGAATTTATTTGTATAGTATGTAACTTACCGCAAGATGATAATATTCTAATTTTCCAAATCTCCCAACTTGCTTTGGGGAGTTCTTTATTCATTAGAAGTCTTCTCACATTTTTTTCTGACCACCAGCATTCAGTTTCGCCTTGTTCATTTTCTCTAAGCCATGAACGCAATATGGTTGCATCTTCTGCAGTTTCCATAAATTCTACAATCACGTATTCTGCCTTGTCCTCCATTTTGTTTACTAAATAAATCATTGTAAATTTCTTAACAAAGTTACACAAACAAAATACATATTTCATATTTATGGAGAGCACAATTAAGTCATTAACACTTATACAAGCCCAGAAGCTACTTCGCAAGCGCTAGAATGTGGTTTTTGTAGATCCTTGCCGTTCATACGTATGTATATATTTCCGGTATTACCATACCAAATAATAAATATTAAGAACACCAAAAGTGAGTAGTAAAAGCAACCACCGCCATAACCAAACTTACTTTAAGATAACTTACCTGTTTAATGATGGAGCATTAAAGCAATGTAATAATTGTTTTCTCTTAATAGAATTTTCAGTCCCTTGCTTTTAACCATCAGACTATCATATACTTTGCTTGCTTGTGATAAATATGAAGCTTTAAAAATACCGACTTTGCTTGACGGATAAGGAGTTTTGAAGTAATCTTTTACATATGAAAACTGCCAATTATTACAATATTTCCAACATATGTTGCAATATTTTCAACTATACAAATAGTTCCATTTTGCAATTGCACACAATTATTGTTTTCTAGAGTTTTCTGAGATTATAAAGTTCTCAAATATAAGTTTTTTATATTGTGGGTTAGAAGTTCCTGCAACTAAAGGACCATCAAAATGGCTTTCTGCGGTATGAGGAAATACTTTTTCGGTGTGTCTTATGTATCTTCGATTAATTTCCCTTTCTTCTAGTTCCCTTCTAATGAGTTGTTGCAGTGGCAATGCACTCTTCTTGATTTGTTTTTTAATTTTTTCAAGATAATTTCAAATTTAAAGGCGCTGAAAAGATCCACATTGCCTAAATGTTTGACATCATTCACAAGATGTATTAATGAATGTACATTATAAGACATTTGTTCTGGACCATATAAATTACTGTAGTGTAACAAAAAATATTGAATCAAGTCTTGCGCTATATCTATTTCAACAGTAGTTACGTTATCATCGGCGACAATTCTAATCGCGCAACTCAACGCAAGAAAGTGGGTATAATATTTCTTCTTTATATGTTTTAAAACTAACGGTCCAGTGTAGAGAAGCAACTGCCTAAACTCAGTTGCCTTCCACCTATCTATATCTCTTAAAGATCTTGGCTTCCTAGCAAATTCGCTTGGTATTATACTATTCAGTTGTATTAGTTTACGCGATATTTCATCTATTTGCGTTCCAGGTAATCTTACTGGTAATTTCCCTCTCATCCACAGCACAACTAATTTTCGCATTGCTCCTAAACATACTAAATGCATGTAATCATGCGGAAAACTATTTATCATATCGACCCCTTCAATATTTTGAAGAATGGATGTTCCAATATAGTGTTCTTCTTGTTCTTGATTAATAAATGTTTTGTGTGTTCGAAGAGTTGCGTTAATTTCTGGAAATGTCGTGCGGTTGTCAATATAACTTCCTTTCTGTACGCACTTGTCACATCCAAAATATCCTGTATGACCTTTTATTTTCTTTATAAATGATCTGGCGGGCGCATCACAAATAAATGTCGAAATTTTTATGTAAAATATTTTGTCTTGAAAAGTAATCCCATTCTTAACTAAACTGTTATATTCTGTAAGAAATTCTTCTAGGTAAGTATTACTGCATACTTCCGTGGTATACAACAATGATAAAGGGCGTATCAACAATTTCAGGTATGCTTCCTAATATTGGCCAAAACTGACTACCAGAACTTTAGCTATTGGCAAACCATCAATGCTAATCTGAAGTGTGAGAGTATGAGGTGTTCTTTGAGTTAAGTTGATTTTTTTTTAAATTTGACATACACTATTTTCAATTCCAAAATGATAGTAATGGCCAGGCTTAACAGATCTAATTGCGTTTAGATATGTCCTTGGTGTATGTAGCAAAGTTCTGCTGTCTTTTGGTAAGCTACTAAAACATATGTGTTCCCGTAAAAGACCAAGTAACTCATTGAGCCTTGAAAGAGAATATATGCTTGTTTTGCCCAGGTTGCCAATTTGTTGGCAAAAGTAACTGGTATTTCTTCTTCAGTTATGTGTGGCACATCATGTTGTGAATTTTCAGACTTCATTGACAACGAATCTACTGAAGATGTGCTATTTGAGTCATCTGAGATTGCTAATACGTTATTTAATTCATTTTCGATTCTACGCGTTTCATTTATAAGATATGACGAAGCAGTTACGTCATTAGTACTATTTACTCCAGATTCAACTTGCGTCATGTTACGCATTGGCTCAGTTACGCTACTGCTGGTTGAGGCCATAAGATAATCAGCAATTGTCCGATTTTTTTGTCGGTTCACCCATTTTTCTGCACTTTGCAACAAATTCTTGTTGAGTATATTGAGGTACATATTTTTGTCCATTATTCTTCCCTCAATAAATTCTAAATTTCCAACACCAGATGCATTCATACAGGCCCAAACCATCACACTTCCTCCGCCATGCTTCACTGTGGCTTTGAGGTTCTCCTTCTCTCATCCGGTGTTGGGTTTCTGCCACATGGACATGCCATCGGACCCAAAAATGTTGAACTTGGACTCCTCTGCGAAAATTACAGTGTTCCAAAAGTCAGCGTCCTTGCTAACATGCTCGTTAGCAAAGGTAAGACTGCTTTGTTTACGAGCTACTCGGCCATTAAACTCATGGTCGCGAAGCACACGATGGATGGTTTCAGCACTGCATGACTTTCCTAATTCATGTTGAACTTCAATAGCTAGTTTTGGAACCGATAACTTCGGGTTTGCTTTGATTTTCCGAACAATGTATCGCTCGTCAGATGCATTGAACATTTTATTTGGTGCACTTCCTCGCTTATCCTTCACCCGATTATCATCTACAAAACGTTCAATAATATACTGCACTGCAGACGCAGTCAGATTGACCATCTGAGCAAATTTTCAGGACGATTGACCCAATTTATAATGATATAAGAACCGTTTACGCTGTTTTTACAGTTGTACGGCGATCCATCTTTTTAAATTTAAGTCGTGTATTAGTTAAAATTTAATTACTTGTTATTTCTATTAATTATAATTGCAACCTCCCATTGTGCTAAACGTGGCAGTGTATATTTGTGAATGCGTTTACAAACCTGCATCAAAATTTTATCGATACTCTTTTTATTTTTTTTAATTATTGGGACTTGTATGTATTTTAAAATATGCACTGCATCAAATAAGCTGTGAGCCACTGCATGTTTAATGCGAGCAAAGCAGTCTTGCAAATTTTTAATCAAAATAGAACTAGCATTATTAAATAAATCTGTAGGTGCGAATAATGTATATATGTTCATAAAATGGAATATATAATTTATCTATACATAGAATTAGCAATTCTTCGGTATTTTTTAGAGTGGACGATCTATCCACAGAGGCGGGCATGTAGTTTTTTTGAGGGTTCACTGTGCCAAATATCCAGCAAAGTATCGAACACTGCAATCCTCTAAAGTAATTATTTCTGTAGATTTATACTAACATTAATTTTGTTTTCTAACTAATATATTTATTGTGCATTTTTAAATTTTTTTATTATTTTAACTCAAACATGTATGTTATGTAACCTACAAATGATATCATAAAGCAGTTTTTCAAATAAAATATCACGAAATAGGAAATCGATATATTTTTACTTTGCTTGCAATTTTTATGAGCAGGTGTTCGCCTAAAAAGCGACAAATAAAACACAGATACATATATCTATATCACTCTGAACTTACTACGTTTTTCTCATAATTCTATCAATCGCAATAACGCCATCTATTAAGTAAAAGTATAAATACATCAAGCTATTCAGTGAGATATCGGTTTGCCGCCTAACTAGACGAAAATGTTTTGATGTAAAGTACAAGTGGCGGGCTCCTGGTGGCCGCATCAAAAGCTCGACTTTAAAGCACAACTCTTCTCTTATGGGAATGGTGAATCTAGTTATATATTGTAATGTTATATTCAATATTACATTTTATTCAATATTTACAATTCCACTTGTCAGTTGACAGATGATCCAGCTGTAGGTAATCTAAAAAGAAAAAAAAACACTAAATTAATTGAATATTCATTAAACTATAACCAACTATCTGATCTGTGTATTTCTTCAATTTAATTTAATTCTATTTTATAAAATATGTAACATTAACACGATTGCACACATGCGAGGTATTTGTTTAAAATTAACTCATTTAAATCCAAGTCAACACTATCAAATGATAGAGGAGGCGCAACTCTTCAAGTTGGCACCCTCGGTATTTTCCTTGCATATGTGCGAGTCGATGTCATGATTTGCCTCAGTAGCCATCTGACGCAGAAGGGGGGTGTTGCTCAGCAGAGATCTTATGTTAAGTCCAGCCAACGACAAAGATGTTAAATGCACCACAATAATGACCATCATATTTTATATGGTAATTAATTAATTTCAAATCATTTATTTTGTACACAAATACACACCAATATTGTAACAAAAATCACACAATTAAATTCCACACACACAAGAAGAAAGACCAGCCAGTTAGGGCATTTTAATAAGAAAAAGTAGGTGGTAATTAAAATCTACAACTTTTCGGTGACCCTGTATACAACAAAATTCCGATCGGACGCGCATAAATTAATCCATCAACGATCGTTGATTGCCGTGATTGACAGATGACGATCAAAAGGTATTTCTGATGAAATTTAGAGACACAATTGCGAATCACCTATAAAAAGCCGTGCGAGAGCAACAAACTTCCGCTTTTTGCATAGATCGTCGAACAGAGCGTTTAATTTTCTACGTAAAATTTATTAAAATTACCCCGGTGCACCGTGGGCTCTAATCAACGATTAACTTCGAATAAGTACTTATAAACATCCAAACTTCTACCGAATTTAATTACCCTACGAAAAAGACGTCTCTCCATCCACCATCCGTCTATAGGCGCGCGAAGACAGAAGCTTCCAAAATAACACACACACTCACACACGTAAGATAAGGTAATCTAATTTTAATTTAATTTTAAGGTCAAAAATTTTAAGAATTAATATTTTCTCTTTAAAACAGTAAATTCTTTTTTTAGTCCAAATTAATATTTGAAAAATTTAAAAATTTAATTTTTTTTTTATACAGAAATTTTCTAAGTCCCAACTAAAAGTTGGAAAAATTTCAAAACTACCAAAAAGGGTCTTTATAGGTAATAATTTAGTTGTGGTGCTTGCCACGCCATTCTGTACACTGTAAACTAATTTTTTTATAGGTTTTATTGATTTAAATAAAATATAAATTTTTTTTTGTAAAACATCTTTTTGTCTTGTAAAAAAAAATTTTTTTTTAACTTAGAATTTTTTTTTTTCTTGGGTATTTTGTTCAACGTACGATAAGCTCTCGTATTCTGTTCTCTACACCCGCTGTAGAGCAAAGAATTCACGAACCCCTGAGATTAATTTGTTTAAAACCCCAAATTTTAATTTAAAGAGTAAAACTCACATTGTCTTGATTTTATTATAAATCAAATTTCACATTACAATATAATCAAAGTAGTAGGGTATGTATTTTCACATTGAGCTGGGTATCTATTTGTAAGTGATTTGTGGTCATTACCTTACTGAACTGTCAAGTAGTAATCAACTGCAATTTTCATTTATTTTATAGAATAGGGCAGTCGAACATAAAATTATAACTCGTAAATAAATGTACTTTCTTGGCCTCGTCTTTATTATAGCCTCGCTCACAAGAAAGTATGTACTACTTTATGTACTTGTTCTGACTAATTCGTATATCCAAGCAACAGACTCTTTTGTGAATTTTTGAGTGGAGTGTTTTGTTGCTGGTGCGTTTGACATAATTTATAGACCTATGTGGCTGTGAATATTCTTACAGAATCGTATTTTAAAATTATTAGTTGTATTTTCTTAAATAATTTGCTAACACCAGAATTCTTCATATTCTGCAATATACTGTGAGTTCAAATAATAACGTAACATGACAGTTATGCAACCTAATTTGCTATACGTGTTTGTTGTGGTACCATTGCAGAGATGACCCTATAGGAGTATTCAGATATTAGAACTGGCCAACTTGAAATAACTATCCCGATCTTTTGAGGTTGGTACCGGATTAACCGAATCATTAAAGAAATTTCCGAACAGAAATATTACATATGTCACCCTCGGTTATTTTAAGCAATTTATTCATATCATTGGTTAATTTGCATTAAGTTGTACAATAATATTAAATAATAGTTATTTATGTACCAAGTCAGTAAAGTGATTTCTTTATTGGACGAGTCTGAGATTATGAGCCGAGTGAGTGAAGCGAGCGAGGCGAGTAACAGGCGAGTTGGCAGTAGCCATGTTGATAAAGATTAGCGGCAAGTAAAATGTTTGATTCTTACAATAAGATAAAGTGTTTGTTTACTTCCGAAAATCGCTATGGTATTGACGGTTGACAATATAAATATAAATTCAACTCGGCCAAGAAAGTAGGTACTACTTTATGTACTTATTACATAAATAGCCATTTTATCATTCATGATTGGAATCCATAGAAACTAGCTTTATTAAATATTTTGAGATCCGTTCTATTTCTATAAACACAATTTATCATTCGTGAATGAAAATTTCGTTGTTTGATAAATCTGTGAATGATATTTTCCGAACCCCGCTAAAATTACACCGGTTACCAATGACACTTATTTGATACTAATACAGGGTGTAGCACCTAAGATGCCTCGGTCCGTAGCCCCTTTATCATACATTATATCGAAGAAAGTGTAAGAGCAAAATTGTCCATAATAATTACAATCACCATGTTTCTAAAATATTTTTGGTCATCAGTGGCGTGCCGTATTCTAGTGGCGTGTCAAACCTATGTTTTTTTTAAATGGAACAATATATATTTTGTAGCAGATTCGGAAAGCCCTCAAAGAGTAGGTACTTCCTTTTTCTTATATAACGTCATACCCCTAACTTTAGCCGTTTCGCTGTTATTCCGTAAAGAATTATGTTGCATTTACGTCTCTCACGCTCACACATCTCATAAATTAAATTTTCAAAGTCATCATTCGATAGCGGCGCACGAGTAGAAGACGCAGTTAATTTCTTTAATTCGGCGACCTCGTCTT